>JANHZU010008124.1:107618-122505 GCA_032468055.1 Acrochordus granulatus
AACGGAATTACTGCTCAACACTGTCTGAAAAATAGACAAGATATTACAATGGACTTTGGACTGGACAAATGTGCCACCCTTACTATAAACAGGAGAAAAACATAAAAACTAAAAGAATCAAGATGTGCTATGGAAGTAATATCAATCTGTATGATGAAGATTATAAAGACTTGGCATCCTTCAGACTGATAACATCAAGCACAATGAAGTCAAGAGGAAGGTTAGAAATGAATACATCAGAAGAATAAAGAACACCAGGGCAATTCCAATCATTATATATACAGCTGAAGTAACAGATAACAAAACCTGGCAAAGGCTAAGAGCAGGAAAATTAAAGAAAGAAACAGAACGGCTAATTCTGGCTGCACAAGACTAAGCCCTAAGAACAAATGTGTACAAAGCCAGAATTGAGAAGATAGCAACAGATAGCAAATGCGGCTGCTGCAAAGAAGCTGAAGAAACAGTAAACTATATAGTAAGCTGCTGCTTCACAGTCTGAAAACAAACATCAGCATGACACAGTAACAACAATGGTGGTTTGGAATATCTTCAAGAAATACCATTTGTCTGCAAATGATCTGGTGAGACCGCAAAGTGGACAAAATAATAGAAAATGAAGAGGCTAAAGTGGTCTGGGACTTTAGAATTCAAACAGACAAGCACCTGTCACATAATAACCCAGACTTAACATCTGTCAATAAGAAAGACAATAAAGCCTGGATAGTGAACCTGGCAATAAATGGAGACAGTAGAATAGAAATAATTGGTAAAGGTAAAGGAGACCCTGCCAATCGTGACCGACTCTAGGGTGCGGTGCTCATCCCTGTTTCTAAGCCGAAGAGCCAGTGTCCATCCTGGGATAGCTCCGTGGTCATGTGGCCGGCATGACTGGATGCCTAAGGTGCACGGACACTGTTACCTTCCCACTGGAAGGGGCAGTACCTATCTATCTAATTGCACTTGCGCGCTTTCAAACCGCTAGGTGGGCGGGATCTGGGGTGGAACAGCAGGTGCTTGCCCTGCTGCACGGCAACACTGGGTCATGATCTCAGGCCACCGACCTTCCAGCCGGCAAGCCGAGCTCTGAACTACTTGCGCCACCGCACCCCTTGAAATAATTGGAGAAAATCACAAAATATTAAGACCTGAAAATAGAAAATAGAATTTCTAAAATAGAAGTTTAAAATTTAATTAAATTATGACTGAGGCAAAAGAAAGCAAAGGTAACATCAATAGCAATAGGCTTCTTGGGTGCAATTACTAAACATCCGGAGCACCATCGAACACCATCAGCATTGACCAAAATCATTATCAGTCAATTGCAAAAAACAGCTTTACTTGGAACAGCTCACATCCTGTGATGATACATTTAATATTACTAAAGAACAACATCTTCCTATCCCAGGTCCTCAGAAAGAACTGTATGGAAGACAAAAATACCAAATCCAGTTTAAATGTCTAGTTGATTACATGACCAATCATCATAATAATAGATTACATGACCAATCATCATCATAATAAATAAGTTAGAAATCACAGTACATGGAATTGTGGTATCTATTGGGCAGGTGGATGCAGATTAAGTTCTCATTCTTGCATGGGAGTTTTGTTTTTGGTTGTTTAATACAATATAAGGGAGAGACTGGACAAGTAAACCACAACCATTTTGCAGACTATGCTTAATTTTCCTCACTCAGACTTGATCAGTGCACTGGTTCCCACATAACATTGTTTTTCTTTTCCTACTAAAAAACCCCCATCTGTTATTTCCCTAAATTGATTGACAGCACTGTCACAATTTTTTAAAAAGTCATGGTTTAAAGGAAAGAAAGAAGAGTGAAGACTATGTTAAAATATCCATGCACATAAGTGCATAGTTCTTATTTTTATGAACCATGTATTAAGAAAACATAGCATCTATTTAAGAAGCATGACACTGTAATACTGTTCTTAATGTTTCATAAATATTTTGGCACAATTATCTGGCATTTAAAAGGACATATAGTATTTGCCTGGATCTCAATAAAGTCTAGTGTTAGGTATATTTGATATAACTTAACTTTTCACTCTTTTGAATTTTCTCAGTCTGGGTCTAACGGCTTGTTGAAAGTGCTTTCATCACATTATTACTGCAGTGCTGTGGCATAAAACATTAATTGTGCAATAGCACTATAAATTATTTAAAAGTGAACCTTCCTTCCCCCCAAATTTGAAAAAAAAAACTTTGAATGAATACTGAATGATGGCACTGTGTCCAAGACCAAGGGAGAGAGGAAGTTTTGGGATTGAATATCTCACCAACTGAAATTGACTTTGCCAGCATGAGCCTTAGGAACCATACTGGCCAAACTAAGCAAAATCAGCCTATTAACATTGAAAGAGACCTTGGAGTGTATAGCAAAATAGCACCACATTCATTCCACCTCTCAAAAGATTATCACAGCAGTTGCTGTAACTATAATGTGGTTTTGTGGCTGTGCTTGCCTTGCACTCCGTTTCACAGCAGGGTCTTCAAAGAATTACTGGCCACCATGGTTTTTACAAACCAAGTTATACTGTATTCCTAACATCTTTATAACATTAGGCCAAATTCAGTAAATAACACCTTACAGACAGAGAGTGGATCATCCTGGAAGTAGATGGAATTATGAGGAAATGGTTTAAACGCATCAAGCATTATTGTCACTTGTCACTTCAAATTTCTTTGGTCTTAGATAGCAATCACTTCTTTGTGAGGAGATAAAGAACTAATGAAACTTCAATTAAATTCATAATTTGCTGGATTTGGACAATCTGGTAAGAATTTCCATCCCAGTATTTGTTTCAGAATTATTAAGGCATTCAGAGGAGCTCACATTATACTGGTGACTGTATATGAAATATGAAAAGACCTCAGATTGGAAAGATAAGATATATTGTTGGGTATGTTACATAGCCCTACTTAGGACAACCACTGGTAGGGAGGCATTTCCATCATATCTATGCTATTATCTAAAGTGGCTTTTCTATCACTGAAAAGGATTTTCCTCCCTACCTCCATGATAGGAGTAAAATGCGTCAAGTACATGTTCCTAATCCTTTGCTTTGTGACTGAAATTGCTGGCTTCCTGTGATGCCCACTCCCACTTATCTCCTCAATACAGGATATATAGATTGTAGCCATAGTTGATTGGGAACTGGAACATTATCTTTGGTTTAATCTTCATTTGGGATGTCTAGCAAACCAATTTGGACATCATATACTAAAGCATAGGAATGTGGTTCACTGTGATATTATTGTGAAATGCCTGCAAGGATTGAGAGATAGTGGCCTCATTCCACAGGAATTCTTCTCCTTGAAAGGGTGGTTCCAGTTATTGGTCTGAGGAGAAACTGTTAATCCTGTGGTTGCTCCTTTATGAAGTACCTGCAGGCTTGGATTGATCCCCCTTGTTAGTAAGGCTTGGTTTATACTTCTCCACAACTGCACATATGCAAAATACACATCTGCTATTTGGAGATGGTTGCAGAACTGTCCCATTTATACTTCTGAGAATGTTAACATTCTAGCTAGGGGGTGCTCAAACAACAAAGCTGCCTTCTGCCCACCTCCCAGCAGGAATTGACCAATTAGCATGCAGAATGCACATTTCCGCACAATGTGTGGTTGAGATTTGGGAGGTGTACCAGTTCTACTGTCTGACCATCTACAACCTCCACTTACCCCAAAATCTTTCACAGCATATATAGGCATTGACACCTACATGCAGTTGTGGAGAAGTATAAACCAAGCCTTACCATAATGAAATTGTTGGGTGAGGTCTTCTGTCAGTTTCAGGTGAAATATGCTGATCCTTGACTGTGCATTATTACCCCAGCCAGCCAGGAAACAATGTGAAAGTATATAGAACTGGATAGCATAATCTTAACTTGAGTTCCAGTAAGATAGTGGTGCTGTTCTAGGTGAACAATCTGGCTCTATCCTAACTCTTAAGTTAGCTCTGAGTAGGGTAGCACTTTCTGTGAAGCAGCAGGTAATACAGTTTGGAAGCTTTCCTTGCGTAATGGATGGAGGTCTTGGGTAGAGAAGTTTTTGCTCAGCTTCAGCGGGTATAATAATTGCAGCCTTTCTGGAACAAGAATCATTATGACGGTGGCTCATAACTTTATCACCATGTGATTAGACTGCCATAATGCACTGGAACCACACATAGGATTTATTGGAATTATTTGAAAATTAACCAGGAGATAGCTACAGGAAGACTGTAAGACTCTTACCTATTCAGGAAAGAGGACAAATATAAACTGTGATGTAGATACCTTCTTGAGGAAGATAATGAGATTTGCTGAAACCAACTGTACTTGTTTTCCTTGGAGTAAACATACTGCTCATAAAAAGTAGGTGGAACTTCTATTTCACCTTTGTGGCTGCAATCTCTTATACAGTTCCCTGCAAATATCTCTGGGTAAACGGGCCATTTTAGACGTCTCACCACCACTTATGGCAGCCATTTTGTGACTAGGGAAGCCTCCACCTTGGTAGTCAATTTCTGAAAGACCTATGGCATGGTCTCAAAATTCTGAATGTACTGATTGGTCTCCAAATGTTGCCTACCCTGGATTACTCTTGTAATTTTTTTAGCTTCATATTGCATTATGATTTTATTAAAATCTGGCCCAGAGTTTTAAATAGTCAGCAGCAACAGAACCACTGAGGGCTATGTGAAAACAGAATTAAATTGTTATATAATCTCTATGTTCATGGGCATTTAATTATAAATGAAATAAAAAATAAAATAGTATTATTATTCTTATCTTTGGTAACAATCATAAGTTATTCAAAACAGGAAAATATTTTACATATTAAGGACAAGAAGGGGAACTATAATTCTAAATACTTTTCTTTAAAATAAAACATTTTATTAATGTCCATTGTCTTCAGACAGTAGTATTCCTGGGAAAAAGAATCATGAATTAATCCATCACATCAACTGGAAAATCTTCTTTTTGATAAATCTTACTTTATTAGATTACACTCTGTTTTTTCAGACTATATTAGTTGGGTAAGAGAGATTTATTGAAAATAAAGATACAGATGTCTTTATTTTCCTGATCCTTTGTAGACCACTTCATTGGATCATATCCCATAGTTGCATTTAGCAATGCTGAACCCAGAGAATGATTGTATCTGGAAAGAATGTCAGCAAAATAGATTTCTATGAAACAGTATGGTAAGGACTGTTTCATTTAGGACTAAGGATCTAAATTATTTTCCAGTTCTGGGTAAATATGCTCTGTGAATTACTTCTTTTGATCTGATCTGAAGCCAATGTGGTTGATTTACTTGCAGTCTCTTCTAGCTCAGGGCCATTGCTCATTCCAATGCTTGAAAAGGATTGTGGTATAATGTGCTAATTGTTGAAAGGATAAACAAAGCTGCAGTGCTCAGGTGAAATGAGAATTAAGGTAATAAGTGGAATATCAAAGTGATTTAATTATGACAGTAAGTTATTAAAACATAGTAAATCACAAATACATTATTCTTTTTAAGAAAATCCAGAAATAATTAGCTTGATGACAGTTCCATCTTGTACTTGACTCTTCTTCAACTCCTTCATCTTTTGTGTTTGCATCCCCTTTTAATGAAAACCACATAAACTGCACTTGAAACATTACATTTAAAGAAGCAGCCACATTAATTATATGACTCTGCTTTGTAGCAGAGAGAGGCAATAATTCTTTGACTTAAGAAAAAGGCAAACAGACATTGTGCTTTCAAAGTGCTTTCATTGGCTCAGACACACACAAAAAGTCCTGTCAAAAGTATGATTGTACTTCAGGAAATGGTTTGATGATAGGACTTTTTTTTAAATTTAAAAATACATGTCCTCTGCAAAAAAGAAGAAAATAATTGTTTTTCTTTCATTTCACTTCTGTGATTTTAATTGTTAAGACTCTCATCTGTTAGAGAAAAGGGTACAAATTGGAAGCATGTGATTTTGCATATGGTAGGAACACAAGTACAAAGACAGTCTCTGGGGCTCACAAGCTTAATTTACTGGATAACAATGTGCAGTTGTATGAATCCCACCAAGTCTCCTTGGCTCTTGAATTCAAACAAGTTCATTTACAGTTGAAATATTCAGTGCTGCTTAGCAATATCATGCCTCCAATACGTAAAACCATTTAAGTAAAATGAAGGGCTGGTCCAAGATGGAGTGATTGAAAGGGCTGCCTGGAAAGTAAGAGGTACTGTGGTGCCCTTTAGATCCACTTGAGAGTTCAAAAGGTTCTTCCTTCTTTGCAGGTTTTCAGTAATTTTTGGCTTCAGTCCTCGGGCACAGATATTTATCTCAGCGAGCGAGAACTAACAAAGTGCCTGCGTCCTCTGCTTGAAAGGTGCAGTAAATACTCACTCACTTGGTAAAATCAGTTAACCTCATTCTTTTGATTCATGTAATTTGCACCTACAAATCAAAAGCAGCCAGGATTAAAAAGAGAGAAAAGGCCAAACGGTACCGGGAAAATCCATGGTTAGAATTCTTAATTCTTATGGCACAACTTTTGGATTTTTTATTGTATGGTTTATTCCAATGAATCTTATTTTCTTACATCTTTACTTGAAAAGCAAAGAGGCTAGTGTCAACAAAGTTTCCAATGAATCCCAGATGAAAAGCCTCTTTGTAGAAAGTTCTCCTGGCTGGATTGCATTACATTCACCCTTGGTTGGAATACAGCACTATAATTGGTGCACAGCTACTGAAGAGTGATATAAATTATGCTTTCTTTTCCATTCATAATGCAGCCTTTTCCACAGTGCCTTCGTTTTAAGTTTTTTTTAATTGTTACCATTTTTAAGAACTTATAGCTATAAAGATCATAAATATCAGGATATAAAAGTTGATTCAAAGTCTTGTCTAGATCTAAGGAGAATGGCTTATAATTCTTTGAAGAGCAGACATTTCTGACATATTGCTTACTGCTTTTGAACCTTTCAACCGCTACATTTGAATCATAATGGCAGCTTTTATGACATGGAGAACTGCTTTCTGAGAACTCTAAAAATCAATGGCCCCTTCATAGGACTTGAACAGTTTTTAGGATCTGGACCAAGACTGGGAAAGAATCCTTTTTATTCAATGCCTGTGGAACATTAGTCCTGCATTTTTTCCTACCAGTTCTCATTCAGTCTGACAAAAGGAAATTTGCTTTTGAAATGCCTTTCAAAGAAGAGAGTTTCAGTGAAGTTTTCATGTGTGGAACTGAAGGCATACCATGCTTTAATTATGTTATGGGGGAAAATCCTCTCAAGGGACTTTTTCAGATTGGGAACAGCTTGAGAAACTTCAGAACGATGGAATGATGAGAAACAGAAAATATAACTACCACCAGCAGAGCAACCCCTGCCATCTCCAACAGTGCAGTAAACTCAAATATATGTATATTATTAATGTATGGGCAGAGATCCAAACAAAAACAATACACACAAAAAAAAAGCAGTACACAAGAAAAAGCAAGTCACAGAAGAAAATAGTGCTAATATTGTCAACAAAACAGAGCTAAAAGATGGCTACAATTAAGAAAGGAGAAATGTTCATAAACTTGGGAAAACACAAGGCTAATGGACTTACAAGAAAATTTTAATGGGAAATCTAACAGGGATTCCAAGAAATAATTCTGGCCAGAGTGTGATGAGCAGCTGAGTAATCATAGAAGGATTTTGGTTGAAGTGGATGGATAAAAGAATAATAGGAATGGTGGACTTACTAGAACTCTGAAGAGAAATGTTTATCTTTGCAACATTTCATTGCTAATTATATGGCATCTCCTAGCAGGTCATAAGAAATATAAACTGGTTAAAGAATTTACTTTCATGCCCTTTATATAGGCTTCTTGGACATATTTGGTAGCCATGTTGGAAATCATAATATTGCAGAGTTTTCAAAAAATAAAAAAATGAATTTTTCTTATAATCTAACTTTTAAAAGAAATCAATTTGTTTCATAAGTACTGTAAATGCAAAGTGGTTAAAGCACCAGGCTAGAACCCAGGAAACTATGAGTTCTAGCTCTGCCTTAGGCATGAAAGCCAGCTGGGTGACTTTGGGCCAGTCACTTTCTCTCAGCCCAACCCACCTCACAGGGTTGTTATTGTGGAGAAAATAGGAGGAAAGAATATAAAGTATGTTCGCTGCCTTAAGTTATTTATAACAATAATAAAGGTGGAATTTAAACATCTAAAAAAATTGGTTCTTTTTCTCCGTTTCCCTGCACACTTAGACTTTCTCTCGAAGTTCACTGTACCTTAAGCAACAAAGAGTCATACACTCATCAGAAGTATCCAAATTGATTGCTCTGGCTTGCTTTTCTATCCAATGGGCTCAATATTCTTATTTTATCTAAGAGATGGAAAGCGGAAGATATGCTTTGCTTATGATTTACCATAGTCAATCATTAAGGAGGCACTCAACAACTTTTTGTTTCAGCTTTCTGCACCTTTAAATAATTTGTATTGGATGAGCAGGATAGTTTTTGTGAATTTTCCTTCAGCAAATAGCTGGCTGGAAATTCAAGCTTTCAGTCATCTGTCTTCCATTAAGTACTTTAATATTGTGGGAAATTAACTTTTAAATCAATACTAATACTAAGAATGAAAGAAGAAGGATCTCTCTGTAGCAGAGCAGAAGATGTCAGAATCTAATTTGTCATCATCTTCTTCAGCCCCCTCCATTTGGTTTTGATTTAGCACCCGACCACAGAAACCAAAGGCAGCATCTTTGCACAGGAACTGTTTCAAATTATGCACAGCAAGTTTTAAGCACATTAGCAGCAAGAACAAGCTGTCCTCATACTAACTGGTCCTGCTTTGTTCTTGATTGTGGAAAATCTCACTTTAACTGCCATCTAATTTGCTGCAGATTGCTACTACACCAGCCACTGCCTTGGCAAGTGATGAAGTATATTCAGAAACCTATCTTTCAGCACATTATAATGGTTCCAAGTGCAACAACAATTAATGTAGAGATTTGGGGTACAAATATTTTACCAGAGCCATGAGGTCTATTGTATCCAATATACCCTTTTAAAAAGATATTTTTTAAACAATGTAAATTGACAATTACACAAGGTGCCATGGCCTGAATCTTGATAACAATCTGAGAAAGATGCTGTCACATTTGTAGCCAGGACCAATCAGAAGGAGAAAGGGATAGATGAGCATTTAGCCTGATGCTGAAGCTTGAAGGCAGCTAGTTCTTCAAAAAGAGCCTGCTATAGCACTAAATTATTATTATATAATTGAGCGCATTTCAAAGATATTGGAATCATGCTAGCTGTGAGTTCTGGAATTGTAGTGTCTTCATACCTGGACAACAACAGTTCAGGGACAGTTCCCCTGTGCAGTGCCTTAAACTTGCACTTTTGTCATCAGAGGGTTGTGTCTGAATTCTCATATGGAACTGTGCAAAAGAGAAATACAATACAATCGACTCTGTGTATGAGGTAGGCAGAAGCTAGCTTTTCAGATTCACAAGTAGCCAATTAGATATCTAAGGAAGAGATAGCCCTCAAAGAGAGATGCCAAGAGAACACCAGCAGTATTGATTTATTTTATTGAATAAATTGATTTATTCAAGCCAGATTGTGATTTCTCTGAAGTATCAGTTTTACTTCATTCAAAAAACAGGTTTAAGGGCCACTGTTATAGTTTCTATTCTGAACTCATTGATGCTTGGTTTTTTTTGTATGTTCTCTCTGTGTGTCTCCCATACAAATCACGTATGATTTGTTTACGACTATGTATTTGACTGTATGTACAAATGTATGTGAGAGTATATAAATAATTTCCTCAGAACTTGGAAGAAGCAAAGCAAGGTCAATTTAATTCCTTAGTTGGAGGCTGACTGGACAAAGTAAAAAAACAATGGGCAGCCATTTCATATCTGTATTTCTAAATCTAATATAGGGAATCCTAGCTGTAGAATTTAATGATTCAGGGATTTTTTTAAAAAAAATCAGTTTTGGATTATAAACCCAGCCTCCTTTGTAGCATGCACTCCTTAGATCAGATTGCACTTCAGAGCCCCATTTCATAACTGATTAAGGAAAATTATCTAAAGTTTCCCTTTAAATCCTATTGCTATCTTACTAGCAATCACTAAACCTAAATTGTACAATTTCTTTGTTGGACTGGAAATTACACATTCAATTTTGGGGTGAATTTCTTTATTCTCAGCATCCTTCAAGCATTTACTGAAGCTTTAATATGTCTTAATTTTTTTTAAAGTAGAATAATTAACATATTAATGTTATTACCTGCTTAGGTAAGCCATTTCTGACTAGTATGTTTGTTGTTGGCAGAACATATAATCAAGACAGAATCTGTGCCTGGCTCTCAGCCAAAAGAAAGAGTATAATCCACCTCTCCATTTTAAGACTATAAAATGCTCAAGGCTCTTTATCTAATCAAATGTGATACATCAATTTACAATCCATTCTTCAGACTGTGGATACCAATGGAGTCTGGAGCATGGCCAGTATTGTAATGTCTTGTCTGCTGCTTTTACTTATAGAGTCTTGTCTTAGACTATTGAGCAATGGATGCATCCTTCTGCAATATATTGGAGACAGAGGACCTACCCCATTCTTTTTTCTTTAGACTGATAAATTAAGCAATTCCATATCTGTTATTGTTATAAAATGTAAATTCCATGCCAACTTCAATGTTTGATCCAACATTTTGCCATTGTTTTCATACCAATTGCTCAACCTATTGACCATGTAATATTAAAGTGGTGCAACTCTATATCATCACAAAGAGCAAGACATCCAGGAATGGAAGCAACTTCATTAGATGTTACAAGGCAAAATTACAATCACTTTCTTTGTAGGAAATTCCATAGCTGTTCCTCATGTTCCTCCTAACTGGAGTCAGGAGAATTATAAACACTTCTGTCTACCTGATGGGTGAGTCAAGTTCATTATTTGAACCTGTCCTTTCACAGCAACTCTTTTTACTTTCGAAATTTGGAATGAGATGCAGATGAAGAGAAGTAAATCAATAAGGGAAAAGCTAGGAGCTTCATGCTAAGCACTTCCTTGTGTGAGTTGAAGTTGATCCAAACTAATCAAATTGCATTGTTAGGGTGTGACATGTACAGCCAGAATCCAAAGCCCAACTGCCTGTGCTCTTATGTATTTCATGAAGAAAATCTCTAAGTCATTGGCAAGCTATTCTTGAACCTAGGATTATTATTAGGAATTGTATACAATATACCACAATGGTCTATTATTGAAAGAAGAACATAAAAAAAGAAACATTCTTCTAAGAATGATTGTAATATCTATTATTTGGATACTATGACAAATGGTGCCATCAGTTACTTGCCTTGAATTACTTGGAATACAACACTGACTGATTTATTCATACATGTGATTAATAATTTAATCAACTCTCATCTAATTATAATACATTTTGAATTATATCTTAAGGGTACAATATCTGTATGAATTTCTGATTTCCATATTTTGATGTCAAAATTTCAGATTGTTTACTAATTATAAATATGAATTCTGATTAATCCTATTTAATTGCCCTTGTCAAATGTTGATACTTATGACTGATTTACAATTAGTTTAGTTACTTATTTAGTTAAAAGGACTATAATTAGTTATATCATGGATTTCCATTTATCTTGTATACATTTGAAGTTGTTGTCAAATTAGATTATGATTTTGTTTCCTGACACTGCTTAGAAAATTAAAATCTTCATCTTTTAGGAGAGTGGGATGCTTATTCTGGTATTATTTGTGCCTGTGAACTTGTCCATAATCCAACAATAGCTCCACCCTCTCTTTGTCTGATGATTCTTCCGAGAAAAGCATGAAAAACCCCTTAGTTTGGATTGTGAAAAGTATGGCCAACTAGCACTCTTTTATGGCTCCAATAGAATGGGTAGAGCTTAACCCCTGGCCTCTTTTATTTTTGTTTGGGGGATGTGTAAGTTAAAAATGGGGTAAAAGACCATTTCGTCTCATAAGGACACTGAAAAATTTAAAATCAGGGACTTATGCATTTTTTTAGGGTGGCTCGAACCTGCCTTGCAAAACCCAGTATAGCTTTTGAAGCATTGGAAATGATTTGGTCCTAACATAACTGGAGCTGCTAACACTTAGGTTTGTTTATAACAATCAATTTAATGTAGGCAAGAGATCAGTTTGCTACAACGTCAGAGTCCCCATTTCTCCTTAAAGCAACCACTGTGCTTTTTTACCATGCAAGGCAGAGAACAGTTTGTTTGTTCTTTTATATGGCATAGATGTCAACTGGGGTCTGCTGGTGGAGTGGTGCTCTACCCATGCCCTGACAGCAATTCTCTTTCATTGCTCTGTTTCTTTATAAATGTAGATGGCAAAAGAGAAGTATACTGGTCCTTCTATCTTCCACCAGTCCCCTTATGAATTAAATACAACAACAACAAACCAAACAAAACTCCATCTGACTAGTAAAAAAATTGTGGTTGTTTTTAATGAGAGCTGAATGATAAATTTGAAGCCCAAATCTTATGGAGATGCTCATAATATTTGTATCTGAAAGCAGGTGCAACCCAGTAATCAGGTTAGCTTTAAAACAAAATTCTGTCAAATGTGCAGCTGCTATTCAGATAAATCAAGTATCATAATTTTACTTCAGGAGACTAGGTGTGGTGATTCAGAACCCATATAAGATAATAGAAAAAGTGGATTTGTACAAATTGAGATTATTGTTAAATGTTGATTATTTTTTTTTAGCTCCTTCATTTGGTCTTAAATGGGAGGGAGTATATTTCTCTCTCTTTCTCTGTGTATATATACAAAGACATGTGCTCATATGTACAAACAGACATACATAGATTCAGCCATCCATACAAAAACCAAACAGGCTTTTAGGGTCAGCCTTATATAGCTTGAGTTGGTCCTATATAATATCCAAATAAAGTAAGGAAAAAAGGAGCATCAGAAAAACTATTAGATTTTCTGCTTTCTCTAAATAAGAAAGTGGGAGCTTCCAGAGTAGGGCTGGCAGTTTCATGACCTGGCAGAAAAATACTGGCATTCTGCAGAGATGTTAGTTATTGGTAAACCACACTCTGTTGGAAGAACAACTGCATATTGACTTAAGAGTAGAACTTTTGAATGTAGCTGGTCTTGTTTCAGAATAGATCTTGATGGAACTCTCACCCTCTGGTAGGGTTGTGCAGTGCATTAGTTTTGAAGAGTAAAGAATATGTTGATGTGCAAGAAGATACTCACAATAGCACCTCTCTGTAACTCCTCAAAACATCTGCATCTTTCCCTAGGATCATATGGCTTTCCTTGGCAGCTGCAGCAACATCCTGGGGAAAAACTTAGGTTTAGAGTCACTGCCAAGGACTGAATGTGCTCCTGCATCCTCCATATTCTCCTTATCTCTTGTATCCAAAACATTGTACAGTCTTAATCTTCAATAAGGCGCAAAAGAAAGAGGTATATTTTATAGTGGCTATTTGACTTATGCAATGAGATGTTTAAAGCAAGAGTACAACAGAAAGGAAAATTCAGTGCCTGCAGAATAAACATAGATATGGATGATGTTAATACCCAACTACTTGTAGTTCTGTTGCCAACACTGATCATTTTAAGAAGTGTTGCTCAAATTTGAACAAAGATGTACTGTATCTTAAATGGAAGACTGATTTCTAAGAATTGTCAGCCAGCATTTCTAATTTAGTACAGCATAACTTTGACCTATTAATTTTAAATGAATGAGCTATAAAGAGATAATCACAGGGGAATTATCATGGTCTGATTGCCTTATAATTGCTCAGGAAAAATTAGGATATATTTTCTATCAATCAGTTCATTGCAACTATATTGTCTAGAATAATTATTAAAATAAGGAAGCAACAGATTGGCTGTGAGAATCTTCTCTTCCATGCTGAATTGTTCTATAATATGGCCATTTAATCTAAAATTGATATTGGTTGGATAAATTGAGTTTTATTATAACATATCAAACATTTAAGCTATAGTCTTATAGTTTCTTATTTTGTCACAAAATCAGATACTGTTTTTGAGTATCTGCTTGCAAAAAAGTATTATATGTTAGCAGATTCAATTAGCTAAATGCTGATCTGTGATTGTTTATAAAGGATTGTTTTACTCTAGTTGGATGGCCAATACATTTAAATAAATATAACTTAATGTGAAACATATTCATGACTACCTTTGAAAGTATCTCAAATTGATGGAAGATTTGACAGCATCAGATATTGAAGAAGTACATGTGAAATTTTGGCATGCAATACCATGGAACTGGCTGGGACTATCTCATGGACAATGGAATAGGTAAAATTATTATTTCTTAATCATTGTGGCATTAAAATATATATTTTTTCTCTCTAGACTTTTTTTGTTTCCCTTTCAATATTACCACTTTTGGGACATTTGCAGCAAGATCATAAAAGTCAAGATGCTAGCTTTGATTGCATGGTAATAGCTGCCCTCATAATATTTTGTATCCTCCCTGCAGATACCCCTGACCACTCTTCTCTTTTGGTATTTTAATTTACATCACTGTCACAACCTGAAATGAAAACTTTTAACAATAACATTTTTTATCTCAGTCTCTTCCCATTTTTTTCTGGACAATCACTCACAAACTGTTTTTCCTTAAAAAAAACTTTCCTCAATATTTTAGTAAGTTAAACCATGACTTTTATATTGATTTCCTCTGTAAAAATTAGCTTAGAAAGGTAGAAAGGAAGCAGCAAGAAATAGAGCTTGAAAAAGACCTTGAAGAGCAAAATGGATGAGTTAATGCTTGTACAAATGCTATGATGCAGATTCTACATCAGGAGTGTCCAACCTTGGCAACTTTAAGATGTGTGGAC
>JANHZU010008124.1:125042-142071 GCA_032468055.1 Acrochordus granulatus
AGACTCCTGTTCCGCCCCCAGGACAGGCGAGTTTTTCATGCCAACTTCGGTGTTCCGTCATGCAAGTCACTTCTCCGTCAATTTGCCGACCAGCAATTTTTCCCTCCAAAGGAGATCCCCATTAATCTACTTGCATTTTCACGTGCTTTCGAACTGCTAGGTAGGCAGGAGCTGAGGCAAGTGACGGGCACTCACCCCGTCATGCGGAGCAGATCGAACCTGCCAGAGTGCCAGCCATTTCTGGACGACATATCTGGCAGCACTAAACCGCTGTGCCACCACAATGATGCAATGATGCAAGCAATTTTAGGCAACTCTTGAGTTGTGCATGTAACACCACTGCTATACAAGCTGGACTGGGTGCCAGTTTCTTTTGGGTCCAATTCAAATTGTTGGTTATCACCTTTAAAGCCCTTCATGGCATGGGAACAGGTTACCTGAGAAAGTGTCTCATCCCAATTACATTGACCCATCCCTGCCCTGGTCAGGCAGAGAGGATATGTTATGGATCCTGTTGTTTAAAGAACTTTGATTGGCGGGATCTAAGAAGAGAGCCTTCTCTGCCATTGCCCATGCCCTTTTGAACATATTATTCCTGTCGGTCAGATGGCCCCCACTTTTCTGGCCTTCTGAACATCAAGACCTGTCTCTGCCAATGAGCATGGGAGTCAAAGAATGATATACTGTACTAGCTTGGTGGTGGTTGGTGATATGAGGGACTCCCTCCACTTTTTAAAATCTATAATATTTTAATTTTAACTTTGTTCTTAATTCCATTTTAGCTTTTTTTAATTTATGCTTTTATATCACTATGTATGTTTTTTATTGCAAACTGCCCAGAATCACTTAAGATGGGTAATATAGAAATGTGATCAATAAAATAAAGCAAATAAATAACCACATGGAAAGCAGACAATAACAGCATCATGACAGGCTCATCCAATAACTCATCCTATAGCCTGGGAGAAAAACCATGTCTTCAGTGCTTTGTAAAAGGCCAGCAGTATCAAACCGTCAGGGTCATCTGAACATCAGGGAACATGCTGTTTCATAAGACAGACACTATGATAGAAAAGGAATACATTCCAGGTCCCCTTAGATGACATTACTTAATAGAAGAGATCTGGAGCATGTCAGATCTCAAAGGATCTCAGAGGATGGGCAGTAATAATTAAACACAGACTGCCTCTCAGATAAGGTACTGCCCTGTACCATGAAGATCATTTTAGGTGATAGCACCTTGAATTACACCCACTGGAAGCCTGCACAGCTCATAAATTTAGGGTGTTTATGGACATGTTAAGCAAATACATAACTTTTCTGTAGCTTTCAAGTGATCATCAAGAGCAGCATGATGTACACACATTGCAATAATGCAGACAGCAGGTAATCAAAGAATGAGTGACCATAAGAAAAACTCCTGGTTTAGGAATGAATACAAAGCTGACACCTACTCTTCAAGCAGGAGCTAAGAGTCTAGGAAGAACCCCACATGGAGCACCAGCAGTGTCTGGGAAAGTGCTACTCCTTTCAGAACCAAAGATGGTAAGTCCCCAGATTTAAATGGTCCCAACATCATAGCCATTTAGTCTTGCTAAAGTTGAACCTGAGCTTAAACCTGTTTATTTTATACTCCAACATTTTTCTTATTTTTTAAAATAATGCAAAGCAGCAAACATACTCCTTCCTCCTCCTATTTTTCCCACAACAACAACCCCGTGAGGTGGGTTGGGCTGAGAAAGAGTGATTATCCCAAAGTCAGCCAGTTGGTTTTTCTTGTCTAAGGCAGGACTAGAACTCATGGTCACCCAGTTTCTAGCCTGGTGCCCAAACCACTAGAAAAAACTGGCTCTCATTCCCTCCCATACAGATCCTCACAGCTTCCAGACACTGTGAAAGAACTTTGATGATCTTATTTTATAAAGTCAGGAAAGAGATATATATTTGGATATCAGTAGCATACTTATGATACCCGACCCTTTGCTGTCACAGGCCTCATTCAGTAGCCTCATGTAGAAGTGAGAAAAGAACATAGCCCTCTGGAGCCCAATAAAGAAGCAGTTTAGGGCTAGACCTGCTGCACCTACCAATACAGATATGGACCAATCCTGGAGGAAGGTGGAGAACCATTGTAACACCATGCACCCATGCTCCAAATCTCCTGAGTTGATCTAGTAGGTGCTATAAGGCCAGTACTGTATTGAAAGCACCAAAAGATCAAAGATGGCCAGTATGGATGCACCACCTCCATTCTGGTTCTTCTAGAGGTCATCAAAAAGTGCCTTCTGAGTGAAGAGTTCTATCCTAGCACACTCCAGGTAGTAACTACGCCAACTCTCTCATCCACAATTTGGTCATGGATGGGGATGTCTTATAACAGGCTGACCTGACACTTAATACCAGCAACCAGAGGACAGAACTTTTGATGGTCCCATAACTAGGCGTAGGGGAAAAGCCTGGGGTTTGGAACCCAGGACAACCAAGTTATCAAAATGAGAAGCCTGACCTCAG
Source organism: Acrochordus granulatus (assembly GCA_032468055.1). NCBI lineage: Eukaryota > Metazoa > Chordata > Lepidosauria > Squamata > Acrochordidae > Acrochordus > Acrochordus granulatus. The sequence continues at coordinate 127,554 of JANHZU010008124.1, forward strand.
TCTCTCTCCATATCTCCTTCTGCCCATTACAACTGAAATATTGTCTGCTCTATCCCTCTCATAGATCATAGAGCCCCATATAACGTAGAAGCTGACAACCTGCTACTACTCTCTATTGGTCATTTTTGATTAGGCATTCAACAATCCTCATCAGCCTCTGCCCTCCCACAACACCCCCAAATCTCAACCTGCTCTCACCAGGGACTACAGGGAACAAAAAAATCCCATAATCTTCATCTCTGACTGGGATGATGTAGAAGATTGCCACTGTCACTTGTTTACTTCTTATCCAGATAGAACACTGATGCCTTCTTATTTGTCTTGCTCCCATCAGCATCATCCAATACTCTCCACTTGCGACACATATTTAAAATTCTTTATCTTCTAATTCTAATGGATTTTTTGGATATGGCAAAAAAGAATCCTCAGACATACATTGCAAATAGATAGCATAGATGTCATACAATCCTCTCTCATTCAATGCAATTTCCAAAAATATGCAATGATGGCTACTACCTACAGTGAAGTCTCTGCAATAGCAACAGAACTCAGATCTCTTCTGTTTCCACCATTGCACCAAGCATCTGCTACTCAGTGTCAGCATCCAGATGCCCAGGCCACCCAAAACCCAAAAGCTCAGCTCCCTTGGGTCACTGCCAGTGCCTCCATTGAGCAAAAAAACAGCTAGTGATTGGTTGCAGCCAGTTTTTTGACTGCTGACAAACTGAAGATCTCTACCAGCTCCACTACAGTCGACACACAGCTAAACTCCATCAGTTGATTGGTGGCATCTTCAATTCAACATTAAATGGTCCCACCACTGCTGAACTGCTGACTAGTGGTGTTGCAGATGTGGCATTTGCAATAAGGCAGCCACACTTTTGTATGTATCTGCACTGCATGGATGAAGAAAAGGGGCAGAGCTTTGACTGTGATACTGCACATACCATCTTACAGATTTTGACAGTTGACAGATGCCTCTGTTATGAGATGGTCTTTGCAAGCTGAGAAACAAAATTCCTCAGTATCAGTTGAAGGGACCTTAGGTAACTAGAAATAAAGCTGTGCAGTAAAGCTGCTCACTGAGAACAGCATTAATGGTTATGATTAAGATGATAATTGCCATGTTACTATGGAGAAAGATATGCTTTAGAAGTCAGTCTGTGAAGAAAAAAAAAGAATAAATATGCAGCCATTCTCCCACTCCCACCCCCTGCCATACCTGCCACAAACCTCACAATCTGTGTAAATTTAAAATTAAAGGACAAATAATATGTACTGCAGGGGAGGACTTTATTTTAATTTTCTCTTTTGAACAAGTAGCACACTCAATAAACCAGTCAGCAAATTTGCTTTAGTGCTGTCATTGTCTGAATAATGTAACAAACAGATGGAGGGTTTAATGTAATTCGGTTAACTAATTTTAGCAGGCTTGGCTTTGAGTGTTAACTTCTTTTTATATTCTTTTTCTGCTATATTTGTAGGAGACTGGCACACATGAATAAAATCTAGAAGCAGGGCATACTTTATGACTAGTTTGATAATGTTGTTGGTGAAACATCCTGTAACTCTAATTAGAAGAATTTATCTTTCTGTTTCACAAAGCAACTTCTGCTGTGATTTATACTGGAACAGAATTCAAAGGTTACAAGAAACTGTCCTGGTACTGAGAAGGTGCAGAAGAATTAGAGTTATACAGTCTCCTCTGATTCTCACACACCAATTGCCATGGAATAAAAACCTATTCAGATTCAGGCTATATTATTTGAAGAATGGTCACTTGGCCTCTTCCAGATATGTTGCAACTGGATTTCCAAGAATTGTGGAATTTAGGAGAGCTGAAGTTACCATATGTCTGTTGAATGCCAACTTAGGAAAGGCAGGCTATTGGCCAGAGGCATCCAGCCAATGACAAAACAAGCATCATGTCATCATGACACAAGCTTGGTCCTTGTGTACATGCATTGCAATGTTGTACATACATCTGTAGAAGCCAGCATTTGTTTCATAACATTACAAATCTTATTTTGCTGTTCTAATGAAAACAAGATTTTGCAGATTACTTCTGTCTCTAGCACAAAACCTTCCTTGGCCTAAATATCCTCTTCAAACATTAGTGTTTGCTGTGTTGTAAGGTAGTGATCCATTAGCTGCAGAACTGGCTCTCAAGATATATATATATACTGTACTTGCTTCCATTTTGTTGACAAACAGCTCTTGATTTTTTTTAATTTCAATATGATTTGGATGAACTATTATGGTATTGTAGGTCTGATTATTAAACAGATTATATTTTGGTAAATTATTGAATGTAGATTCCCTTCACAAAATAAATATGCTTGTATGTGTTTAATAGTGTAATAGGTTAAAGGATCTGTTTCTAGGTATGTCTATTAAGTGAGCAAAAATCCTAAATGTGTTCCTAGGGATTTTGTAATTTATTTAAATATTTACATACATGAAGACATATATCTTATAAATTAAAGGGTCATAGATGGCATGTTTTCCATGCCCATCATTCATATCCCCATTTCTTATGAAGTCCCCTTCAGCTGGGAAGATCAGATATTACAGTTTTCCAGCAGTCTATGAGGAAACAACTGATAGAAAAATCACCTGATATTACTTGGCCTACATACTTTTGAGGTAGGTTTTTCTATCTTGAAGTCACCACTGCAGATCCACAGAAGGGAAGAAACTGGAACAGCTGAAGAAAGTAACCAGGGATTCATCAACTATGTTGTCATAGGTGATTATTATTTTCTAGAAAATACCAAAATTTATTATATAATTTATTGTATTAGTATTGTATTGCATTATGGACAATGCTAATAATTGATAATGTACCAACAACTTATTCTAGACAATCTTCTGGGAACTGCATGTTATATCATGGTTAATGCTAATATTATCATATAGATAAAGTCTACCTTATTTGACCTGTAGAAATCCAAATCACCACTAGATGGTAGCACAAACTTTTCTGTATCAGGTTGCTTGTATATTTGCTGCCCAAATATGATTGACCAAATACAACTATACCCAACTTTTAGGGAATTAATCTATGTCTCATACTCACATGCTTACAAAGAGAGAAGATGGAAAGACGCCACTCTGTAAAAGAGTTTTTTCGTATCTTGGCTTTTTGCTGCCGTCTAATAGTTAACCAGATTTTTTGGAGTCAAGATTAAATAGATATGGCAGCTGAACTCTCTCAAAGTGAAAGTTGCAATATATTTCTAATTTTCTTGAGAACTGAACATAAAAGTTCAAAATTGATGAGTACAATTCAAGTTAGTTTCACAAATTACACATATAACAAACTAAACATACCAAACTGAAAAACCACACAGATATAAGAAAAAAGAAGGAAAGAAGAATCACAAGTGGAAAAAAGACACGATTGCTATTTTAGCTACTTTTCCATGATACAAGAAAATTAACTTGCATTTTTAAACAGATTAAACTTTGATAAGGTGGAATCATATTACCTGGAGTTTCTGTCAATATAAAGCCAATTTGAGGACTGAGAAAACTAAATTTTAATAAATCACTTTTAGAATTCAATTAATCCTTTCATGAAAAATTTTTCCCTAATGGTTGTAGTATGATATGTCTAAAGATTTTGATATATACATAAATTCCAGTTTTGAGGAATTTACACACATCTTTCAGTTAACTTCGTCCTAAGATCCTAGTTCACTGTAATAATAATATCTAAATAAAAAGAACTACAATGGGCATAACCAAGCCAGATGAATTTGTGCCCCTTCAGATTTATTATATTTCCAACATAGAAAAAAAAATAACCATATCTATTGGGAATCCAATAATCCCCAAAAAAGAATTGTGTGTTAGATTAACATAGATTTTAAATCATAAGATTTAAGTTTCTTAAAACCTGGGACTGTGGTTTGGTAGCATAAAAGAGGTAAAGTTTTCTTTACCAGTCATGGCCGACTCCAGGGTGCAGTGCTGATCTCCATTTCCAAGCCGAAGAGCCAGCGTTCATCTGAAGATGATTCCAAAATCATGTAGCCAGCATGACTAGACACCAAAGATGCATGGAATACTGTACATAGACTACTCCAATTTTCTTTTTCCATATTTCTTGTATATTTTCCAAATATATTTTTGTCTGATAGCGTTGAATTGATGATTTAGCCTCTGGAAAAAAACTTCTCTAGTGCAATTAAAGTTATTGGATTTTCAAAGATTATTAAAGTATTTGGACAAAACTGAGCATAACAAGTGCTTTAATAGTGAAGGATGCCTTTTATCCAATTTCAATAAATTATACTGCTTTTATTTCTTTCAAAAATCTTAAATGTATCATTGGTAATTAAGTGATTAAGGGCAATTGTGTTATCGATTACACATGGCATAGGATCTTCAGCTGAATTTCAGCTAGCATTTGTTCTAAATCATAATCCTCCCAACAACTCTGTCTCTATTAAATCCATTTAGAAGCAGCTTTTTCAAGCAATTAAAAATTTAGGGCATAAGGTTATCTAGATGAAATATGTTTATTTAGTTCACTGCTTTAAGATATCTATTAAACATGGCATTCTCACAATGACCCCAAGTTTTAACTTGTTAAATAAATAGGATCAGGACATTTTTATTAGAACAATGTTTTCCCCACTTGCCAGTGTAGTGCAGAATATGGAGAAAATGAGATTGCAAAAGAAATAATGTGCTATTAGCAGCTTTTGAACTGGGAGAAATGCCAGATAAGAGGGCAGTAATGTCAATGGTTTATGAAAGAAGAGAGACCTCTGCATGCAAGCTTTCTGTAACTTAATTTTATTAGGACCCAGTCAGGCTAAAGGATTCTCTGGCTAGCAAAGTGATGGCACTAAAACAAATCTCTGGAACCATTAAATGCTAGCAAGCCTTATTACATCTGCCCATGTGTTGATCCATCGCGTTTTGAAATTATTCCAAGAACTGTCCCTATTGGAGGAAAATTACTTCTAGTGAGAACCTATTGCTGGTAGAGAGTGATTCCATTGCAAATGTTCTTCTTGGTAAAAGGCCACTCATGTTCCAAAAGTGCTTAGATTCATCATCCCTTTGACATTTTCAGCTGAGCTTCATCCTGCTTTCCTATTATTCCTATTATTGTCAATTATCCTTGACCACAATGCATTTAGTTCTAACCTATAGTTCTGTTATATAAGCTTGTGCCACCTCTACAGCATAAAAACTTTCTATGCAGTTTTTTATTAGTATTTGTCTCTCAGCCAAAACATTCTAGGACAAGCTACCGCTCAGTGCGAGTTTAATTGGTGAAGGTCCCAAAGTGACACATTGGAAACAATCGACAGCATTTTCAGAGCTTCCTTGGTAATGAAGGAGCATGTACGTTTTCTCTGAAGCAAACTCAGTGCTGTATTAAAGAATCTGAATCACACATTTAAATAAATTCAATATGGAGTACACTGGGACATGAGTAGATATTATTTTTGTTTATGAATCTTGTAGATCATTTCCCATAATATTATTTTTGGTTTTCATATCTTACCTAAGAACTTTTCCTGAATTTACTGTACTATGTACACAAAACAAGTGTGGCAAGCAAAACAGGATTCAGACCATCAAAACAAGCGCATACAGTTCTGTCTATTTTCATAGGCTAGGAGTAAGTAAAAACAGGAAGAACTAGAAAATAGGAAAGGCTTTGAAGATAACGTCTGAACAACCAGCATGATGTAAGGTTGAAATTAGAACCACTTAAGGAGGTGATAAATGACTCATGTAACATATACCTGTACAACCACAGCGTGGGAGGCCTGTTCTGAGAGTGAGGCTTCATGTGCAAAGATGAATCTTCCAGAGTAGGAAAGGAATGAATAGAAACCAACCATCAACTTACCATCTTAGGAAATATAATACGCTACATGGTTGCATTATGTATAAACAATCACTGTGATACATTAGCAAAATGCATAGAGAATGTCAATGTGTTTCTGAAACAGAGAAGGAAAGAGAGGAAGGGTGCAGTATCTGTGATTAAAGATATTGCTAAAATCAGAAATGTGATAAAGGTTGCTTTGTTAACTGCACATGATCTATTTTATTATTTCTTTATTTTTTAACTTTGGGAAGAACCTGAACTCCCTCCTCCCAAATATTTTTAAAGAGGAGCTTGAGTTCTTTTTTTAAAAGTTGATAACTGATTATTTCCTCCTCTGATGAGAGTAATTTTGCAAACATACATCAATATGCTTTGAACATTAAATTACAAATTGAAGCCAGTGCACAAATCTCATAAAATGAAAAGTTTACATAATAAGCTGCAGCAAGCCTTTAAAGTGGTGGGAAAGGTAAGTAATAAGTTATATTAAAAAAAAAACCCACAAAAAACTCTGCTGCTTCCAGTCTCTGGGACTTGAAAGTCTTTCACTATTGTTCATCAGTGCATACTACTTATAGGCTCTTTTCATTCAAAAGCTAGACATATTTTATTGTACTCTTCCATGACCAATACATGTGTTAGGCTTCATCCCTCATAATTCCCTGCTTGTAAGCAGGGTACCAAATTGAAGTCCATCCCATCTGGAGAACACCTAGTTGGAGATGCTTTACTAAGAGCAATTGGCCACATTTCAGCAGACCAATCGGTAGGATTCCTCCCTACCTAGGATCTGATCAGAGCACATTGGATACATCCTCAAAATGCGGGCATCATATATAGGATAAAAACTAATGTCACTTTATACTTCCTATGAAGGTAAGCACAGCACCCTTGCAAGTAAAAGAGCAAGTGATGCATATTTGATCCTCAGAATGTAATGTATAACTGCAGATAAGCAATTAGATATTTCAAAAGAATATCACTTTGCATAATTAGCAGCTAGATGAGGAAAATGTTGCTTATCATTGTCGCTGTACACTATTCAGCTGAAGATATTTATATATGACATTTTGCAGAAAAACGTGTCCTATGTGCTACACATAATGCAGAAGTGAGCCAGTCTTACATAACTAAGGCTATATAACTAGGCCTTGACTTTCTGTTTTTGTTGTAATTTGGAAAGAGATGGGGGAGATGTTTTTTTTAATGTTATATGCCTGTTTTAAATGTATAATGCCATTTTTGTATATTACCTGCTTTAAAATGTCCCTGTCTTGGCCATCTTTGACAAATGTGCTACCAAAATTTAGTGGAACATTTGAAAAAAAATACACATTACAAAATAAAATGTAAAAAAAATCAGAGATTGCATGAGACCACGGATGTTCTTACAGTTGGTCTTCCCCTGGAATTAGTGGGACAACTAAGAATTCAAATAATTCTTATTACAAGAAGATTCAGTCTTAGTTTGTTGGATCCAACGTTGGCTTTTTAAATGTGACAATAAACGGTCTTGCCAGAGATGCACACACATAATTGAAAGTATCAATTAAGTTCCTTCTTGAGTTCCTTATCCTACCTACAGAAACAATACTTTATGTACTTCCAATGTAAATTCCGTAGAACTGTCAGGAATGAATGATCAAATGATAAAGCTGGCAGAATCTTTTAAAGTGGAATGCTCTTGCTTGTTACCTTTATTACGGCTGTCTTAAAAGACTGAGCCATCCTAAAATGGTCTGTCAGCATTTCATAGGAAGCAGTCGATCTTTTATTTAAGAATTCCTAAGCGGGGTTTGAATTGTACGCACTACTATGCTTTACATTATTCTAACGGATCAGCAGTATTGATTTGGAAAGTGTTATAATTCTTTCTTTCTTTCGATTAAAATAAAACTGCATTTTAAATTTTCACTTTGCCTGGGAACTTTTGGACACTGCATTTTATAAATCTTTTGGCTGCTTGAGAAATTTCATGCCCTTCCAAAGAGGCTTCTTTCTGCCTGTGTATTTTGCTACCAGACTACTTCCAAATTTCTTTATAACTTTGTTTTGTTGTTGATTTTAACTTTATTGTTGGAAAGTGGTATTTTTCCCCCCAGTTATATTTATCACCTCATTGGCTTCTGTCAAAGCCCCATGGAAAAAGCTCTTATGAGATGGAATTAAATTGGTGAGTAGGAAGGCAAAGAGACTGCAGGGTATGGCAGGATGATTGTATAGTGAAAGGATGTTCCTAAAGTGCCAAATCATTCTCCTTGATAAAATTTACATCAGATTTTTTTTTTCCTTTGGAAAAAGAAAGCATTTCCCCCCATCAAACTGAATGTCAATGATAAAAACAAACAATTTCTCAGCATCATATTAAAATCAACTAGGTAAGGCAGCCTAGAAGAGAACACTATGACAATAAGTTTGGAAGGTGTTTAATACTTGGTTGAATTATAACATTTCTCATCCTGGATTGGTCTGGGTATCAAGATTTGTTAACTTTCATAAATATCCCAAGAAAGTTTGCAAGCAATTCATGATGTGGTTGCCAAATATACTCGGTGATACCCAGACAACTTTGATCTCAAAAACTAAGCTAGGTTGGATGTATGGTTGGGAGACTCCCCAGAAAGTCGAGTGCTGAAAGATAGACTAGGAAATAGTCATAATCCTCATCTTCATCTCTTCCTCATCCTGGAAGAAGATAATGGCAAACATGGATGCTTCATTCATGGAATTGCATATGATTGTCAAGAAAACAAGATGGATATCCCCATAAAATTTCCAATGTTGACTTGGCTCAAGTGACAGTTCCCTTTTTCTTTTTTCTTTAATGATATTAATGATATTAATGATGGTTTCTTGTTGCCAGTTCTCTGAATTGTCAAAAGTGTGTTGTACTCCTATTGAGCCAGCATATTGATTTTGGCCTATCTATGGGTAGATTAAATGTCAACTCTCCTCCCTTGTCAAATCAATGTTAAGGAAGTAATTGATACCAGTTAAGTCAGTGTGGTTCTTCAAAGTTGCTGAATCAAAACTCCTGCATCATAGGTGTATGCAGGATATGATCAGCAAATTCAAGTTGGCAATCATGATGGTGTGAAGCGCTGCCTGGTTTTTATGTGATACACATCAAATTTAATTGCATAGTCATGGCCACTACCTTTTAATTTTTTTGATGTCACTCTGCAGACATTCTTATATATTTGGTGAATGGTCAGAGATACTACCTAAAGAACTACTAATTTTCTAGGCTAGCTTGAACACACTTACTTGGAAGTATTCATACTGAATTCAGTGCTGTGATGTATTTGGCATATTACAAATACATACTTTAAATAAATGACATCTAACATTTACTGACTACAGTATGGTGTTATCTTTGTGTATCAGAGTACTATCCCAGTAGTTAAAAAGTGATATCCATAAAAGAATAAAAAATGTTGAGTTTATATTGTGTTGGTGGGTGTGTGTTAATAACATAATAAGAACTAAAAGCATGTAAATCTTCATTCAAATTGTTTGACAAATAGGGAGTTTTGTTGCATTTTCTAGCATGCGCTCATAATTCTAAGCATGGATTTTAAAGGATGGAAGTGACTGATGAATCTCTCAGGCATGTGACCATTGTCATCTCAATTTGTCCTCCTTTTGTCACCTGTTTCTTTCTGCCATGCCTTTAAGGCTGTAGATCTGCAGGGAAGCTCACTTTTTTATCATATGCAAGTCATTTGGGAAGCCAAAATAATTGCTATATTAAATTCAGAACTTCAATTGGTGAACAGACTCATATATGGAAGGATAGTCTTCAATATGTGCTAGAAGCAACTATATTAAAATATTTAGGGTAAAAATAAAATACACCAGGAACAATGTGTGCCCACAGCATAGACATGGAGAGCTCTCTTGCACACAGATGTACAGTTTATCTGAAATGGAAGAGCAGATGCATACAGATCAACCGGCAGTATTATGCTGTCAGTTTCTAAGTGATTCATATTGAATTAATTTAAGAGACAATAGCTTATCCTAACGTTTGAAGCCAACAGAAGTCTTTTTTGCCTCCCAAATGTTTGATAAAAACTTTTTCCCAGTTAATTTCTAGTTCTTGGCTGCGTTCCCTGCTAATTTCAAACATATGTCATACACAAAATATGTTAATTTTCAATGTTTAAATCTGGCAGGAGGTGATTGTGAAGTTGGCATAGGGAGGTCTGGGACAAACAAAGAGAAGAGCTGAGAGTTGGCAGAATGTATAACATTCTGTATCTTTTTCAACCATTTCCATATACAGGAATGATGACAGGATGGTACGTGGCTCGTGATAAAATTTCAGTGCAGCAGACGAAAAGCGTCTCAAATTTATACCATGGCTTCAATTTTCTTTCCCATTACAGAAACATAGAAGTAATCAAAAAGAGAGAGAGAGAAAAAAAAGAGAAATCCACTGAAATTTATAACAACTAAATCCTGGCACCGTTTAACATTTTCCTTTTAGTTGGGCAGAAACATAAACAAGAATTTTAATGAGTTTTCCAGATGCTCGAGACTGTGGGCAGCTTTGCACGCTACAAGATACACAGGTATAAAACATATCTGAATTGTGTCAGGTATAAATCATGACAAAAAAGAACTTTTTATTCCTTGGAATACACTAAAAAGGAAGGCAAAGCTTTTTTTACATGTCATGTGAAGTAAGGGATTTTTCTGTATGGTGTACTTTCTCAGAAGTTCTTTCGATATATGTTGGCACTATATATGGGAAAGGACAGTATTTGCTATCAGCCGGCTCTAAAAATATCAGAAGACATGTGAACTTCCCAGAGCTAGGGTGTTGGACAGGGGTGAAGAAAGTTTTTCCCCTGATGGCTTCAGATAATTTGTTAAGTAAGTAATAATTTACTTGAGTGTCCTATGTAGTGTTGGCTCAAATGAAAGGGAAACAGGCTTAAAGACTTGGACCATGAAGTTATTGGTTCCTGATATACATAAAGCACATGAAAAGGACTGAGATGCCAACTGCACACCATAAGCAATGTTACTCATGTTCCATGTAGTTGCAATTAAGTAGACCAAGAAGTTAAAGATGATTCTGTACATTAAGGATCCTATTTTTAAAATGCTCTAGTACTATGTTTCCCAACCTTGACAATTTGGCTGGCTGGGGAATTCTGGGAATTGAAGAACACCCATCTTAAAGTTGCCAAGATTGGGAAACACTGCTCTAGAAGATTTGATTTTAATTACAGGATACTATGGCCATTCAGTAGCTATAAAAAAAGGTAAAGTTAAAGCAAAGGTTTCCCCTTTTAGTTGTGGCTGACTGTAGGGGGCGGTGCTCATCGATGCTTCATAGCCAAAGAGCCATCGTTGTCCAAAGATGCTTCCGTGGTCATGAGGCTGGTATGATTCTACACCAAGGCACACAGACGCGGTTATTTTTCCCACCCAAGATGGTACCTATTTATCAGCTTGCATTTTTACATGCTTTTGAACTGCTAGGAGCTGGAGCAAGTAACGGGAACTCACTCCGTTATGTGGCAGCACTTGAGTCTTGAGCTGCCAACCTTCTGGCCGACAAGCCCAGCATCTTAACTGCTCATGTCACTGAGTCCCTTTTCAATTGCCATACTTTTAAAATAAAATAGTTTGCATGCAGAGAAGCCAGGAAAAGTGCATCCTTGATCTCTTTGGATAAATATTGGGTGTACCATTTTATGCTGAATTCTGCAAAAATTGAGTAATTTTCATTACTTCCAATTCTTGCAACAGTATCTTCTTGATGTCCCAGTCCAGTGAAGCACATGTTCCTTTTTATGGTCTTAACATTGTTTAAAGCCCCGAGTGTCATGTTACATCAGCATCTTAATCCTTTTGGACATGGGAATGCCAGTTACCATAGGAACAAATTCATTTGCAATGAACGAGCAATGACAAACAACAAGCTTTACTGCCTACCATTATGGTCTCTTCTAAATACAGATTGGCACATTTTCTCCAGATTCATAGTTTATACTTTCCCATTGCCAAGCCAAATAAAATAAGCCAAAATAGCTGAGGGGGATTAATGTTGGATATACTTTGCTTTCCAAGGCACCGCAGTACATATTTTGGGGAATTACCCAAATTTAAAAAGGTTTTGGAACCAGCTCTAGCATTGTACTTTGTATGAATGGGACTAGATGAGTTTGAGACAACCCAACAATTAGGCTTAGTAGGAATCAATCCACAGAATGTGCTGGCAGTCAAAGTGTACCACAATCCCATCTCTTTTCCCTTCCTTCGTGTCCAAGGAAAGTGCGCTTCAATGACTACAATCCTCTTTCATCAAAGATATAGTGAATGCCAAAAGCTGAGATGCCAGACCACAATTTCAAATATAAAGAATATTATGAAACCAACAGGTTCAGTCAAAAGAGCTACACAATTATACAGAGAATATTTAAATAATGTTTTGAGCCTTCTCTATCCAAAACTGAGCCTAACTAAAAAACCACAGTTGAAATAGAAGAATTTAATTTCTTTTTCAAAAGAGGAAATCTTTATATATACATACAAGCTGCAACACAATGGGCCAGGTTTCCCTCCCATGTTCAGTCAGGTTTTCAATATTATGTTTTAGTGTAAATGCATGGCTACAGCAGGTCTTCAAAACTGTATCGTCAGCACAGAGAGGTCTGGAGTGGATGTTATTAAAAAGCTTGCTATTAAATGTCGGGTAAAAGGCTAGCATATTTGTGAGAACCTTTCCTTTTACAGAAAAAAACACTTTTAGGTGAGAAGGCTGAGACAGAGATCTTCTGAATTGCTGCATAGTCCTGTTCGTCATGGCTGCAAGTCAACAGACCAAGAAATTATGATCATTCTGTTTCCCTATAGTATAACTGTCTGTGATATCAATTATAATTTTCTATAATTGATCACAAAGCAGATCAGTTGACTGGTATTTAGATAAGATAGGCTGATAAAAATCTTCATCACCTCAATCTCTCTTTTCTCCTGACTCCATCAGATGGTGAATTGATTAAGATAAGAACCATTAAGATTAAAATGAGCAAGCAAAATAAAGCAAGTACTTAAAAATACTTTTAATTTCTTATTCTGAATTATCTGAATTACTACAGAATAATCAACTTTTCATTTTAAAATATATCTGGGAGGCACTACTGCTGAAAGAATTCATTGTCTTAATATTACTTTCTGTGAAAGCACAAGAGAAATATAGGCATTGTTCTGAGAGAAAAGAAGTTGAACAGCTTGTTTCTTGGTGCTTGTTAATGTCCTGATTATAGAATGAGAGGAGATTTGCAATAACTTTTGATGCAGTTTTTATTATGCACTGGCCCTGCTTCATTCATGGAATTGCATATGATGACTACCATATGGATTCTAATTTTAAGAATTTTTGGTTTTTTGTCATTGCTTCTTCCATTTTTTAAAATGACACTTATTTAAAAAAAATATTAATTGGTTATTCTTAAACTCAATGTCTTTACATTGAAAATGTATAATCCAAATATTATCTCTAATTGGATAGTTTCTTCTCTTTAACTTCAGAAAAAATCTAACGTGGGATCCATCTATCTTCTTCCTACCAAACTTTATTGACCATCATCCATCTATTATGATGCTAAGCATCCCCAGGAACTTTAATTAAATAACAAACAGAAATAAATCTAGATCTCACCAGGGTATCCTTCCAAAATCCTTAGTAACTTCCCTGAATGGCTTTACACAGATGTTGCACAACATAGGAGTCTTCAAGTCCCTTTACTGTAAGCATTTTATGTTCAAAGAGCAATTATGTTTTCAGTTTTGCTTTCTTGAAATGGATCTTTAGGTGCAAATTGGATCTTGCCAGATTTTATATCATTGTGCAAAATTTTAACATCTCCATTCTTAGACAGGAGAGCTATTGCACATTTTCTATGAATTATATATAGTGAATATTATTGGAAGTAGTTTTATGAAGTGAACATTAAACTCAAGAAGACTGGATCTCAGTGTGTCTAAGTTATCAGCAGTCTAATAACTCTCTTCTGTAACTACTAATGAAAATGAATATTGGAAATCCAGATCGTTTTCTATACTTAACTGTATTTTGCCCAGTGATTATGTTACCAAAAAAAATCTATCCACTATAAAGTTGATGAAAATCTTGAATCTTAACAGCTGCCTGTGTTATTTGAAACAACATAAGTAATGATATTTAGCCCTAGTGAATGTTTCCCTGCAAAAAAAGCCCACATCATTTCCAGCATGCTTTTTTACAGAGCATAGAATGAAATAAGATTTAATTTCCACTGAATTATTTATCCCATCCAAACATTGTTTTCAAACAATCAAATAAAAATCAGGGTAAGCACTATCCAGCAAAGGCACTTATGAATACTATATTAGGAAGAGAAAGAGGAGAAAAACAGAGACAAAACAAAGAAGGCAAAATATATCATTTCAATTGACAGCGCTGAAAAAAAAATCTGTCAATCTAGCTCAGAAAGGAAATCTAAAGTGCAACTCCACTTACTGTATTAAGTTGTCACGTAAAAAGAAACATGCAGGAAGTAGAAGCTGTCATATTTCAGGGCCAGGACAAGTTAAACAGGAAGCAAGTTACACAAGTTTACTGAATATTTTTCACACAGTCTAGCAAAGAAAGGCCAA
>JANHZU010008124.1:143108-157391 GCA_032468055.1 Acrochordus granulatus
CAATCACTATATTTTTACTCTCCTTTTATCTTTCTTTCAGATAGTGTCACTGCTGACAATACACATACAATTCCTTCTTGATTACTCATGGGAATTATGTCACTACTTTTCACAACAAGATGAAGCATTTTTCTCTCCTCTTTGGTGACTACTGAATCCTCAAGTAGGAATCAAAATGTTTTGCTGCAAATTCCCAGAAGGTAAACAATTTGAAGTTGAGAATGCCAATAAGTTGGTCAACTTAGACTATTCCAAAGGACTCCATGACAGATGCAATTACTAGTAAAAAGGTGGGGCAATGGTTTATCTGAATTTTATATTCCTTACATAAGGAAATGTGAAAAAAAATCCATTCTGGTTCTATAAACAAACCATGATTGGACACTTTTACAGAATTCTAATACAAGAATACCAAAGACATAACTATTTCACTAAAAGCATAGCCAACATCTGGAATAAATTAAATGAAACATCACTGCAAATTTTATAAACAGCCTTCATAGACAGCTTTTAATGGAAAGTAAAGAGATTGAAGGAAACACTGACAAGGTTGGGCTACTGAATATTTTTTAAAAAAATCTGTTGAAAGATAGAATCCGATAGTAAGTTGTTTCCTTTTCTGAAATCCTTACCTTTATTTTTTACCAATGGTTCATTCTCTCCTCCATCAATAAGTACTAAACAAGGGAAAAAAGGGAGGGGAGATTCATCATGGACAATTAGTATTTGCAAAATGTTATAAAACCATTACTGATGCTTTTGAAGAAGTTGCAGCTTTTGTTCACAATATAACTAGTTTTTCATGTACTAGAGACCTGATATCCAAATGATACCAGTTGAACAAGTACCAGCCTGCTGCAGTGTGAATAGGAGAGCAGATGTGTAGATTCAATTATTGCATGCATATGTCCTTTCCAAAGCAACTAGGAATACATTTGAATATGTGCATGTCTTTTGTAAATTCCATCAGGCAAAAGAACAAGTGCAGAATCCATCATGTGAACTGGGGTGAGCATTCCCTTTCTTCTCTTCATTCCCTTTCTTCTCTTCACAGCTGCACTGTGATGCCAATGAACATCAGTGGTCTACAATTCCAGGGCACCTATCCATCACAATGAAGTATTTTAATGTAGAACCCAATATATGAAAACTTCTGTATGATTTTTAATTCTGTTCTGCACTATCAGGATTAAACTTCCATGAAACCTTATTGCAGACCATTGTATTGTAGTTATGGATGAATGGTCTGTCATTGGCATCACAGTGCAACATACAGGAAAAGTACAGCAGCCTGATCCTGGAAAAAGGCTCTATTAGCTTTCTGAACAGTTTGCAAATCCTAAAGGGAGAGTTCTGTTTTATTAAACTACATTCAGATAAACCATTGCCTCACCTTTTTCAGTTTTTCATGGTTTGGAGATATTGAAGGGGAGAGGTATTGTAGGGAGTTATTCATCATAATTATAACCTGTCTTTTCGGCAGGAGCTCAGAACTGTATATTAAGTTACCCTGTGTTATTTTTATGAAAATAATTATTTTAATTAGTATAGGCTGGCAAATCATAACGAGAAAAAAGTCAAAATCATAGAATCTGTCATAATTAAGTGGGGATTTGAACTGGATTTACTCTAGTCTAAGTAACATAGTATAAATTGCTGTACTGGTTTTGTTATTGCTCAAATCATCACTGGAAAATGACTGGGCAACCTGAAGCTGTCTAGACATGTTGGACTTACACACCTATCATCCCCAGGCAGGGAAACCAATTGCAGGATTTGTGAGTTATTCTTCGTATCTCCAGGAGTTGATAAATGACTTAGCCCTCTTAAGAAATATGGACTCTTAATAAGTAGCACTGTATACTTGTTTTGAAATATATTGATATACCTTTGACTAGATTCACAGTTCACTATAACACATTGTTTCTTTAAATAAGACTTTTTAAATCATAGTGACCTGACTTATAGTAAGAGTTTACAAATTACAAATACATGGATTCACAATACATCAGAACCAAAAGTATTTTAAAAATCACAGTTATGTGAATCAGTTATTTGAATTTATGTGCTATTTAAAGAAAAGCGTCTATACAATATGAAAATAATTTTGCATCTATTGTTATGTTCATACTTATTACAATTACCATACTATCTGTCTGTCATCATGAAGAAGATAACTGCTGTTATTTTTGGTGTTGAAAGTAATCAATTAAAAAAATGAAGAAGTTGGTGAGTTCTTGCAGGATGTATGGCAGACTGAAGAGACTCTGTGAAAGTGGAGCCATAGGGCAGATGACTGCAGCAAAACAAGGAACCAGTGTGTAGACTGATTCCTGGGAAACTCTCTGGATAAGGAGAGGATGGGAGATCACACACACATGTGCTCCAGATGTGTGCCCCTCATGAAAGAGACTGCAGAATGGCAATTTTGCATGTGTTTGAGCACTGGGAGATGAAGTAATTAGCCATCTTGCACACAACTGTGGCAGAACATTTTTAAAGTCACTAAGTTCACAATCCTCACTTCTAACCACTTTTGGAAGCCATCTTAAAGTTGAATGACAAGTTTGAAAAAATCATTGGGTGAATTTACTCTGAACAAAAGAAAAATTAAGTATAAACTTAAATACTTAAAGAATTTGAAATAAACAAAAAGCTAAATAAGACTTTGATTGAAGAAAGTTATAAACAGATAAAGGGTCTAGATAAATTTTGATTATTTATTTTTACTATAAGATTTATAGTTAATTTGGAATTAATTATACAAAACAAATAGCTTCTTATGGAAAACAAAATTATTCTGGCTATCCTGGATATTGTAAGTCACAACAAAGATAAATTACTTTATGATTTATCATAAACAGGACACTAGAGGGGACAAAAGATTTTAAGCAGAAGGAAAAAAAATAAGCCTTTTGTTGATATTGGGATTTACAAAAATGACACAATCTGTTATAAAACCAGAACCATTAAAGGAAACCTTTGAAGAATGAAGCCAGGAATTAGGAACCAACATCAACACTCAGCAATCATGTCTGCTTTTATGAGTAGACTTTGTTCAAAAAATGTTATGAAGGAATGACAGTGTGGAACAAATTTTATCTGACAAGACAGAGAAAATATTGAAAGTAGAGCTACAAATGACAGGCCATAAAATTAGTTGGAAAAAGATGCTTTACTGGATATACAAAAGAAACTGGCTAAAAAATTAAAAGGGAAATACAAATGATAAAATAAGTGAGTGATTTCACCTCCTGTATTAAACAGCTCTAACCATTACACTATCCATCCACTGCACACACAGAGACACACAGCCTTTATACATATTCCTCCCCCCGCCCATGTAAACACCAACAGTTAAATCACAGTTTTCCAAGGCCTAACAATTTCTAAAGTTTTTAATTAATGCTACAGAAAGATATGATCAAAGTATCTGATGGAAATGCTAATATTTTAACTGAAAAGGGAGTTCTTAGTGCCAAAGTTATTTCTGTAAATAGTTTATTACTATGAAAAATGCAACTGTATATTATACTTATTTTATGCCCATTTTGGTGAGGCTTGTTTTAGTGTTCTACCAAAATATAAACAAGTTCTTTTTGCAAGATACTGTATGTAATAGGATTTGCTGCTAAACAAAATGTTTAGAAAGAATATCTCCCATGTAAGTACTGTTTTTACTGCATTGAAACTATGCAAGGTTCATGGAATCAATGCAAATATGCATTCTACAAATCTTTTTTCACTTCAAGCTATTTAGGATCACTGTAGTATGTTTGGCTTTTGATTATTATATCACTGATAGATACAGAATTTAAATCAGGATTATGGAATATAGAAGCAGTGCTTCAGGCCCCACACACCCTCTATACAATTTCTGTATGAAAACATGCCATTTTAATGAATAGTATGCTTTAAGTCCATAGCATTTCTTCCAAAACATTTTTAAGTGTGAGCAGCCATATTAAATAGCAGTTGCAGTATTTATTTATTTATTGAATGTAATGAATTGATGCGACTGTGTATTTCATATACATGAGTCCGGGGAATTATATGGAATAAAAACATGGAATAAAAACAGTAGCCAGTATTATAAATAACAAAAATAGGAGCGAAGAATACTTGCATTATCCCACAATCAGGGCACCCAGAAAAGTAAAAGCACAGTTATACTATCAAGGTCCCAAACTGGATGGCAAAAATATATACATATTCTCTATAAATAATATCAAAGTGTCTTTAATTTAAAAAATCATTTTATTTGTTTGCTATTTTTTAAAAAAACCAATTGTCCAATCTTTGTTGCTGATGCTGATTTTTTTTATATAAAATCCACTCTTTATCATTCCTGTGTTTTATGCATAGGAAAGCTGCTGCATAGAACAGATTGAAGACAGACATCTGATATAAACAATTAAGCATATTAAGTAGTTTTTTGCGTCCAAGATGGAACTCTAGATGGAGCATTCTTTTTATTTAAATATGCTTTACTCAGGTTATAATCAGTTCACTGAGCCAGTGCCTATTACACAAATGACTGGCAGAAATATAACTTTATGATGTTGAAATATTTAAGTGATATATAGATTAAAAACCATATGCGATAAGAGAAAGAGAAGGGCAGACGAAGAATCAAATAAGAAAGGTTTTCAGAATTATGGAATAATAGATGTTTCAGTCGTAGGCTGTTATTTCCAAGGTCATAATTAAACATTGCGACCACCTCAGTCTGCAACTGACTCTAATGAACATGGGAACAACAAGAAAAAAATGGTTCTCCCCAAATGCTGGTAAGATTTATTGTGGCCCATTTTGTTTCTGCCCAGTGCAAACTTTTATAAATGTATCCTGCACTAGCACACCTTTTGTGAAAGAAAGCAAAATAAATCACAAGTCTTTGCTTTTTAGTGGTCCAAGGAACAAACCGATTCTTGAAAAAAAAGAAAAAAGAAATTTACTTCCCAAATCATTGTACAGGGCAGAAACAAATCAGATAGCAATTGCCCCTTTGGGTCCTCTCACTTGTTTAATTCTTCCTTTCTCCTCATATGCTGCTATTGATACTGGAATATTTTATGCAGAACAGCATGCCTTTGATGAAAAATGATCTCATAAAGTTGAGCAAGAAATTTATCCAGAGAAATAGCATAATGAAGGGAAATGAAAGTGTCAGGAACGAGCATTTTTTTCCCCTTCGGTAAGCAACGCAATGACTTCACAGCTTTGAAGTACAACAGACACCCTTAGCGCGGTGGCACAGTCAATCACAAAGATCGAAATGTATTTGTGTCTAGATTTAAACACATTTAAATGCTCCTAAGTTCATTATAGTTGTGGCAGGGAGGCAAGAAGCATTATGAGTGACTTAGAACAGAGGGCTTTTACTGGGAGCCTGCCCATCACGGTTGTAAGTCGGGACAGATTTTCGGTGAAAGATTGCATGACCTCTTTTGGACCTTTTGTCAAGCAATTGCCATGATTGTTAAGCAAACCAGTGGTTTGCCGTGGGCGTAGTTTTGCTGATGACTGGACATTTTTTTTTGGCAAAACTGACACTGTCACGTGACAGCAGGATGCGGCAAATGGTCCTAAATGCAGCCTGATTGCTGAGTGCCTGAAGTTTGGTCATGGAACTTTAAATCCAGGTCCTAAGTAGATTCAAGGTAGGCCCTTTGTAATTTTGAATGGTCCCTAAGCGATCGGTCATAGATCGAGGACCACCTGTAATTTCATTTACTTAGAAATAGCCATTTCTTTTTTCTTCCAAATAAAGAGATAAAATCTCTAGATGCATAGATAATTACTGAGGTTAAGCAATTAATGCTCAATATAACAGCAATAAGAGATACCAAGCAGAATATACTGAGTTGCAATAATATTGAAAAAAGAAAAGAAATATGATCTTTTGAGCGTAATAGCTAAGTCTCCACTATGTTATGGTTTATAAACGTTAGAAGGAAAGAAAAAAATAAAAGATAAGCATGTATATGTGGAAAATTTCTGAGTTCCCCTTTTGTTCTCAAACTGAGAACATTAAATCTTTTTTTCTAAAAGATTAGAAACCATACTTTCTGTGTCTGTATTCATCTTGTTGTGTAATGTGTAATATATATAGAAGCCATAGTCTTTGACCCATAGATTTAAAGACCAAATTTGAAGCAGTGTTAAAGTATACATGATTTGGGAATTACTATCCTTTTTGTTCATTTTTTTGCTATTGGCATCACAACTCTTTTTAGCTGCAGTACGTACTGGTGTACTTGGTAATGATGCGCTTGGTGATAGAACTGTTACTACAAGAGAAAATACAAATGAATAGTTAAAAAACACATAGTACCATATATGCACAATGGCTCTAGTAGATTTCTAGTAATTTCTAGTAGAGTTGGAGATCAAGGCAAACAGCTGGCTAATTCAGCTACCAGAAATCTACTAAAACAAAAAGCAGAGCAGCCCTCTCCCCCCAATCAGTCATATCAACCAGTAATTATCTCTGGAGAGGGAGATTATGTTTTCTGTTGATAAGAATCTCTGCACTAATTTTAAAAGTTGCTCCACCATGTTTAGCACATTACTGTAATCTAACTTGAATGTCACTAATACTGTATGCTAAAACAAGGTCACATCCTCTGTAGGTGAGGTCACAACTAATCTAGTGGTTTTAGCTGATAACACACTTTCTTGGTTACTACTATGAACGTTATAGATTTCCTTACCTATATACTTCTGCCATTTTGATTAAATTTCAGTTATCTCCTGATGTTCTCCAGAATTTTCTATGCTTAAGTAGAAATAAATGAAATGTCAACAGGATGGAAATTTATTTGTCTTTCTAAAACATCCTTCCTTGCTTCTTTTCTTTCTGACTCTTGTATTGGGTGTCTTTACTGTTAGACTAGAGATTCTTTGTCTGGAGATGAAGTTCAGGCTCAGCTTCACATATAATAGCCATTGTCATTCTTCACTTTTCTAAATCCTATAATTTCTTCTACAGGCTGCTCAAGAAACAGTTGCAAAAAAACACAATTGTGTCTTCAGATAAAGATGATGATGGAATAGCTCCATGTCATCTCTTTTCTAATTTAATTGGTGCAGCTCAGTAACTTCAAATAAGCTGTCTTGGTTATAGTATTTTTTCCATCAACCCATACCCATTCCTAATTTGGCACTATATAGTTCACCTCCAACATACAACAGTTATGTTGGCTGGGTACAATGGATGTTTTAGTTTCATATATCCATAGAGTGATGGGCTGATGGAGGTAGATGGATAAATACAAATGTCACTTACCACTAACTTTAGTAACCATAGCTCTAAATTTTCTTCCAAAATATCTCTCTTTGCAGAATTTGGGGAAATAGGTAGGCTGGTACACTTCTGACATTCAGTCAGAATCTAATTCAAGACAAGGGTTCTCAATTTAGAAGAGAGTTTGATATTCTAAATGAGAAGTTCTTTGATTTAGAAAAAATAATGCTATTTTTAAGTTCTACTCTTTCTAATTAGTTTTTTTTTAATTTAGATGTTTTTATTTTGTAATCCTTCCCTGCAGTGTCTTCTTCTTGGAAAATTCAAATGTGGTATCACAAACAGTTTTATTAGAGAGAGTTTGTTGGTTCTTATTGTTTGTGGTGGACAGGCTACTGTGGTAGCAAATAAAATAACACAATAAATCTGAAAGTGTCTGTGATTAATTTAATCTTGACAGAAATGCTTTGCTTTGAGTTTCAAATAACTTTATTTCTTTTCTGGAGCCATGTATGAGTTTTACATGAACCTTGTACTTTTTCTCAAGGAGTTGGACTTTAAGAAAACTTGCTGAGAGGTATTGAGTTTTTCAGGCTTATGTCATGTCTAATTGAATTCTCAAAATAACAATGTCATTTAGAGCACAAAAGAATTATTTGGAAATGAGATCCCTTGCAATAAAATACAGCCACTCCATTTGCAGAGTTGCTTCAAGCATCTCCCACTGATGCACTAAATTTAAAATGGCAGCAGGAATAGTTAAAGCCTGGTGGTATAAGCAACTGCTGTGTGCTAAATCATTATTCACAGATGCAGGCTGCCATCTAATCTTTTTCAATAAATCTCCCACAAAATTCTTCCAATGCTCAGAATCTCCCCTGAATGAAGTGTGCTCCTCTTGGGGCAATAACTGAAGAGAAACTAAATCTGGATGTTGGGTCAGAGCACGAATGACATATTTCAAAGCAACAAGGCACTACAACTTGAAAACAAGCAATGGTGCTCTTCAAATGCAAAGAAATGGAAATCTTTGGCAAATGTCCAAAAAACAACAATGCAGTCCTCTACTGATTAGGGAGCCCTCTGCATTTGATAGAACTTACTTCCAGTAATAAATATAAGATTGCAGTCACAGTATTTCTGTGCTCTCATCCACAAAGTAAAAAATATGAGTAGTTCTGGCATACTTTTCTGCTTTCTCCATGTGAAAAGAAATCCTTTCCCAAACTTGAGTCATTCCTGGGTAGGCCATATAAAAGATTCTATTTTTTTTAAAAAAAAAAACAACTTTTAACAAGTTAGAATCAGGCCATCCTTTTTGGGATGATTTTATGTCATATGTATTTAGTGGCCATCTAAAGAAATAGCAAATGTATGAATACATACCTGAGAGGGAATGAAAGAGAAGCATCTAGGGATTTTTGCTTGGCAGCCATCTCTGTCTTTTCATCATCCAAATGAGATGGTTCAGTCTAGAAGCAAATGAACGCTCATGCCGATGACTCATAACAATTATTTATTACTTCATTATAGAGCTATTTCCAAAGTGTAATGGTGAAACTTGAAATACAGAATGAGTATTAAAACTGTTCTTTCGTCAGGCTGCATACTGGGCTCAGGTGAGGCGGAAGAAGGACTGGGCTTTCCATAATTAAGATGATACTTTTGTCTCAGATGGTTGCTGAGAGGCGTTGGATCGCTTGCCATCCCCGTTTATTACTAGAAGTCAATCATCTACTCACCACTGCAACCAAATCTATTGCTTTCCCCTCCCAAAGAAGTAACATTGGAAAAAGGGGCCAATATAGCTCTTTGACATGTCTAGCCAACCCTTCCCTAAAATGTGGACAGATGTCCCAGAGCACCACGCTGACTTTTTGAAGCTTCAAAAAGGCAGACCTCCTATGCTGATGACTTGCAGCAAGTCTGTTTAGAGTAAGACACTGAAATAATAGCTAGCACTGTCATGTTCTTCACAGCTATCTTGGCCACATTCCCCCCCCCCGAGGGATACCACTCAAGGATAGGAAAGTAGATCTATTGACTCAGCAGTAAGCCAACTTGAGATATCACTTGTAGCTATCTCAGCTTACCTTTAAGATGTCTCTGCTGAGCACATATCTTGCCTAAGCAAAACAATGTTTAAACAATAGTTTAAGCACAACAATAGAGAATTCCAATAGGAAATAAAACATTTTAGGGGCTTAACAAAGGAAACAAAAAAAATCACATGTGAGAATAAGAGTTATGCACATTTCAAAATTTGAAAATTAAACTACGGATTTTGGATGCCAGTCTTTTTGATTCTGATATAGGCATAAGATTTTGAGAGGACGTCACTTAAAGGGAATTTAAAAAAGAACGGACCAACAAAAGTATTTGTTCCACTGCCAAAATTTTTTTTTAAAAAATCTGGGCCTAACTCAGTACTCTGAAATGAAAATGGCCTGGGATGAATTTTTCCTTCTAACTGCTCTAGAGCAGGTGAAGAAGTAATGACTAAAATAAATATCAGACTGGATTTGAGAAAATATGTCCATCCATCCATTCATCCATCCATCCTTACGGTATTTTTTAATTTAAAATTTTAAAAAATCCATTCTGAAACTTTGAATTACTATTTTAATGTATTTCAAACACAAGTATGTCAAGTAGCTGAATATGCAGCAGCTGGTTATATTTTTCAAATTGTATTTCTTTCTCACAAAAGTCCAAACAATGCCTCAAGCATTTACTGTCTGAGAAAGAAATAAACAAGAACATCTTCACTAGCATCTAAACTAACAACCACCAGGGAATTAACATTTCCTTTACAGTAATATTTCATAAGCTTTATATTGTGTATTAGCTATAAACTTATTGCTAGATCTTGACATCATGTTCTTTCTTTTCAGCTGTCAGAGGAGAGGGAGGAGAGGGGAGGAGGATTATTCTCAGTATGTTGATGGATCATAGACCATCCAAAATAAATGTTCTGGTGATAGCCCCTGCCTCAGTGGAACTGAATGAATCATTTTGGCAGTGGCAGATGGTTATCAGGATACCACTGCTGTATATGTTGCCTATTAAATATATGCAGAGGGTGGGGCTCAGCAGAACTTGATAAGGAGCAACCGCATTGGAAAAATAAGCGTAGGAAAGTGCGTGACTGGCAGAGGCTTTCCACAGATTTAGGAAGATTTTCCAATCTTTCCTTCCTGGTCTTTTATATATGAAGCAGCTGTTGCCATTGCGCAGCCTATTATCCATATTTCATCTGATGGTCCGTCTCAGAGGTTCTCCTATGCACTTCCTATTGGGTGGAGCCAGAGACAACCCTTATTTCTCTTTAGTGCCCTTTAAATTCTGATGCTTCTTATTTCTCACCCAAAGAGCAAACTTTTAAGGAAGCCCTTCTCAAAGGCTTGAACAGGTACCGTACCCAGGCTGAAAACTGCGTGAAATTAACCAAAGCTACATGCCACTTTTATGTTTGCTCACATCAAGCCTATTACACATGTGTTGGTTAATCAACTTGTCACTACTCCCTCCTCAGGTTTTCTCCTTTCTATCACTATCTGAAGAATTTTACATTTATGGTAATATAAGTCACAGAACATTGATTTTGATGCAGCTGCTTTTTGGTAATATTTGAGAACAGGTGTGCGGGGCTTTTCTACAAGATTTTAAAGGTAACCTTAAACAAGATTAAGTTTTTCCAACCAGAAGCCCTCTGGGTATATTAGATTACAGCTTCCAGAATTCCTAGCTGGAGTTAAAGACAAACACATCTGGATAGATCTCCCTGGGTACCACAAACTTGGGAAAAGCTGTCCCAGATTTTTTATAGCATGATTGGTTAATATTTTAAATTGGTCCCCATCAAGTATGCAGCTGATGGATGAAAAGAAAGCTCTGGACACAAAGAAAACTGGCCATCACAATTAGTGCCACTTAAATCCAAGTGGTTATTATAGACAGATCCATTTAGAGAACATTGCAGTAATCAATAATTACAACATTAATGACTGAGTCCACGTTCCATTGTATTTAGTTTTTTTGTGCATGGAATTCCCTAAGTGGCAACATGGAATTTAAGCTCTGCAAGACTACCTAGGGATTCAAAGTTATTTCACCATTGCTAACTTATGAACATTTTAAAATGTTGATTTCTGCCAGTAATAATTTATAGCTTCATGTTCCTGAGTGAAATTAAAGGAGTAACTTAACTAAAGTCAACTGAAATATTTGGAAATTATTACCTCATTAACCACTAAGTTAGGGAAATATTGAATTATTGGCCTTAGCTGTGTTTAAACATTGCTTATTTTGTTATTCTATAGAACATAAATCCAAGTCCAGGCTACAAATTTTAATGGACAAATGTAGAAAGGAAATTACAAGATGCTTACACGTGTTCTGTAAAAGCAGACAGCTGCTTTTAAGCAACAGGACATACAATATTTGCTACAGGAAAATTGAAGTATGCATACTCACACCACATTGTTTTTTCTTCTCATCCTTTCCTTTAGCATTTTTAGTTAATTTTATTTTTTGACCATTTCAGCCAGTTTTCACTTGATGATTTTCTATAACTGTGCCTCAATAACATCCAGGCAGTTCACAGTTTAATTTATGAGCATATATAACATAATAAACATTAACAAATGAGTGGCATTTGATATTCTTCTAAGAAAACCTTATGGCTTCTTTGTTGTTCAAACTAACTTCATGGCTTAAGATGGCAAATAAGGTGGTGCTGATACAGACAGGAGTACAACTATTATATCCCTTATGGATGTAGTATATCCAGGTTCAATTTTCAAGGACAAGCTTCCTCTTTATTAAAATATGAGTAGTTATATTTTATATAATATATAAAATTAGCTTCCCTGGAATTTGATTGAAATACGGGAAGCCAAGAATGTTGAAGACTCTGACACACAATGATTGGAGAAAGAGAGACAGCACATTTATATACCTGCCATGGCCATCTCAACATTAAGGGAGAATCTAGTCTTTCCCTTTGGCCTATCATCAATATAATCATTCAGGAATGGATGACATCTTCCTCCTCCCACTTGCAGCTTATCTGGGAATGCATCCATGGCAGAGTTCTTCAGCTTTGATTCAAAACTTTGGTTCATCAACTGGGTCTGTTAAGACCTTCAGAATGGACATTCTCCAGAACTTTGTCCTATTCTGGTAGCAGTCCCAACTCCAACTGGCTGCAGTGCGGCATGGAATTACCCTAAGAATAGCTCCTTTGAAAGATTTTCAAAAGCAAATTCACTTCCATCAAATCAGATAAGAATTGGTAGGTAAAATACATACTTTCTCCAAAAAATAGGCCAATTGTTTTAGGATTTTTCTCACAATTTCACAATTCATTTTTACAATTATTGTATTGTATGCTTGTCATGTATTGTGTTTGGTTGTGGACTATAGATCCATTTTGATTAATTGATCAGGTTCAAGTCTTGTCCTTTTATTTAATGAAATATTATGTACTCAGATGACACTAGATAAATAAATAGTTAGGCTTTCAGATTGTCCACAGAGGAAGGATATTGTGGGTATACCAATTTAGCATTCAGCTAAAAATGCAAATAGAGAATTTGTGTGCAGACGTGTTCTGTCTCTCCGTGTGTTCATATATATATATGTGTGTATGTGTCACTAGGCATCTGAGAGCTGAAAAAAAGTTTCCCAATTCTATATTCAGTATCTCTGAAGGCTCTTTTCAGACTTTGACTGAGCCCTCACAAGTTTAGAATAGAAAGGGTGGACAATATTTTAGCATCTCCATTCACACTGGAGGGGAAGAAATTTGTTCAGTTTGATTTTTAGGAGAAAATTTACCTATTTTCAAGTATGAAAAATGAAATATATATACAAGTTTATAATAGAAATTTGCATTTCTCCACATTTTACAACACAATTCTCCAATTTTTTTTAAAGAGAATACTGGGAAAACTCTATACAAAACTGTATATATATCATAAAACACATTATACAAAATAGCAGGTTGAAAACTGCATACAAAACCTGTATATATTCTCATGAGATGGGTGGCTATATAAATCTTATTAACAAATAAATACCTAAATAAATATTAGATCTTTTTAAAGGCTACATTAGAAATGTACATGTATTTTTAGAAATTAGATTAAAATTAAATTAGAAATATACATTTATGTATTTTTTTAAAAAAATTCAGCTAATACTGGGTAAATAAACATACCATTGGGGGGGATAAGAACTCCATGAAATAAAGACAGATTGGCCCATCCCTATTTCATACCTGCTACCTACTAAATGCCATTTAAAACTTTTTCAGATTAACATCAAGATCCAGGGAATGCTCAGCATATCTATTTCTTGCCTAGATTCTTCTTGAACATAAATTAGCATTTGTAAGAGTGCAATAAACAACAGACAGCCCACCAAGAACTACTTTTAATGAGGAAAGAAACTTGACTGATTATGCACTTATTTGGATCAGAAAAATATTCTTCCTTTAAAACATTGACAGTTTTGGTGGTACGAATAGTAACAACTGAAGAAATCTTTGACGGCAAGTTGTTCCCCATCTTTTCTGTGGAAGCCCATGTAGGTGCCTACTCTACTCTTCATCCGCCTTGAATCGGATGAGGTGAGTTTTAGTCAGCTGTCTCTATCACTTTGGCAGAGACAAGGATCCCTTAAAAAATGTTGCACTTCATCAAAGTGTATCATGAGACTTCACGGTCATTATCTCAATGGCCAGCTCTGATGTGCTACAATTGGCAGGGAGACAGACAGTAGGGGGTGTATTAGAAGAAAGCCTGTGTTTCATGTGGAAAGCTGGCAAGCCTCTCCGAGCTTCTGTCAACAACTCAGCAGTCTGATCCGATGCACTGAGTGCTGATTATACTCTTGTTTCTGTAGGAAGTAAACAAGAAAATGAATTCCACAGCACAACACAGTCTCTTTGTATCTTCGAAATGCTCTGATTGGAACCAAGCCAACCTCATTGAAAGTTTGGCCATGTCAGTCATCAGTGCCCTAGCACT
>JANHZU010008124.1:157491-176432 GCA_032468055.1 Acrochordus granulatus
ACAATTACAGGCCTCTCTCATCATTTTAAGTGGGAGAACTTGCACAATTGGTGGCTGACTAAATACTTTTTTGCCCCACTATAAGTAAAAGGTAAAGATTTCCCCTGCCAGTCCTGGCAACTGTAGGGGGTGGTGCTGATCTCCATTTCATAGCTGAAAAGCCAGCATTATCCAAAGATGCTTCCATGATCATGTGGTTGGCATGAATGTATGCCGAGGTGCATGGAATGCTGTTACCTTCCCACCTAATCTTGCAAATCAGTATTTAGCCTTTGACTCCCACAACCCACTGAAAGATAAATTGGGAATGATCAGGACCTTACAACATGGTGCTGATGTTTTACCTCCATACAAGGAAGGATCCATAAAAGAAAACATTCATATCAAAAAGGATCTCAGTAATTATGATTATGCAAACAGATCCTTTGTCAAAGCCACAAAAAGTTCTAAAAGGAACTCTCCCACATCCACTTCAAAAGAAGATTTTAACAAATGTAGCAATGTTCCCATTCCATATGTTGCTGGAGTATCAGAGAAATTCAATAGGATTTTCAATAAACATAACATACTGTACATGTGCACTTCAAACTCCTAAACATGCTGAAACACAAATTATTCCATTCTAAGGAAAAGATAACCAAACATAAACAGAGATATGTTATTTATGCCATGTTCAGATTTTTACACTGGGGAGACAAAGCAGCCTCTTTACAAAAGATTTTAACATTTGAGACATTTGCAGTCCATTTACACCTTAAAAACAAGGGACATTCCTTTGAAGACTGCAGATTTCAGATTCTTGACAATTATCAAGAGGAATCAAAGAAATCTATGTGAACATATTAAAGCCTCCCCTTAGTGGGGGGATTAGATTTCAATTGTCTTCTGTTTACAACATAACCTTGTCTCATTTTCAGCATCCACTAATGTGTTATTGTGCTGATCCTTAAGGGCAAAACTGGTCTTTAAAATTTTACTGCTTTAGCATTGTTACTCTGTTAGCCTGTTATGTGAGAACTTTTTTCTGGTATGTGTCCTGTATCCTGCCTTGTGATAAGCATATATATTCATGCCACCTCTTTCCTTTCACATGGAATTGAAAACTCCTCCTGGATAGGAGACAAAACATCTTCTAATTATATCAAATAATAAAAGTCCACTTGCCTTTTTGAGAAAGTTTTGCATTTTTTGCTGTTTTGCTATATTCTTCCCATTCTTCATGTGTTATGTGTTAATGTTTCATCTTCAGACTTAGAACTTGGCATTTTAAAGTAGTCTTGAAAGGTACACAGGTGCTGGTGAAAAAAAATAAAGAAATATGTTTGTTGTGAGACTCTGGGTCTTTTTGCAGAAGCTACTGTAGTGTAACTCTGCAAATATTCTGCTGGCATCATGAGACTCTGTGCTGACTCTTCTTCCTATCCCCAATGTTTAGCAGCTTGTTAAACATTAGTGGTGTCCATATATGTGTATCTAGTGAGAGAGTTGATTGATTCTGGGAGTGTCCACACATCTTCCAGTTGCCAGTGTTAGGAAACATTGCTCTTAAGAATTCTCTTCTGTTAATATTGCCTGGGCACAAAAATTTACATGAAAATAAAGACTGAGCTAGTCACATGGCACACACCTCCACAAACTGGGGTGGGGAATCACTATAATTATTTCCTAACATGGCTCTCGGTTGAGACTGACTGTTTAAAGAGGAGTCATCAAGTTTTTGGCATTACAAGCAAAAGGGCAGATAACATAAACAATACTTCAGGAAGAGACAGGTCAGGATCCTATAAGCAAAGCATACAAGTCTGTTGCCAGATTTACTGTAATTCATTGAATGGGGCAAATTTCAGGATGGAATCTTTTAAAATAATTGCAAAAGCTATTCCCATGTCACACTAATATACTTGCTATTGTCTCTTTTCTAAGATGTGGAACTTATTGTTCTTCAGGGTCAAAATTTGGCATTTCACACAGACATGATAGGGGAATTCTTCCCCCACCTCACCCCTCTTCTGTTCTAAAATCCTGGGTACAAAATTAAAAAGCAGAGGGAAGCATTAAGCATTTTAAAGAGTTCCCATTAAATATCCAATGTACTGCAAAATAAAAACGGTCTAGAAAATGTATTGTGTGAGTATATGTGTTAAGCACTGATGGCAAAATGTAATGGCATTACACCACAAGAGACTCAGACATAATTATATATAACAGGTATCCAATCTACTTCCCACTGTTCTACTTTTATTCCTTGGGTCCTTTGGGGAATTCCTTTCTTTACCCCATTTTTTCTTTTACTAATTTCGCACCTTTGCTTAGCAACCACAAGCTCAAACTCTCTGTTGCATTCTCTAGACTTGGCACAGCTTAATTCCAATTTAGACTTTTGTGTTAAAAGTGTTTAACTTCCCCTCCCCACTCTCATTTCCAAGAGCCAGAAAGTCTTAGATTTTGGAGACAGAAGTCAGAAGAAAGAAATGTTGTCAAGATAACTTGTTACATTTCCCCCCTTATTATATATGATGCAACCTTGGAGTCACATTTTTGCATGACCAACTAACTCTGGAGGACATCAGGATGGGAAAGATTGGTTTAGAGTAGACTTCATGAACTTTTTGATACCTGAAGATTTTCACGAGAAAATTTTCACTCAATATTCTGTGGGCAGATTAATTGAGAATGTTGATACGACACACTTCACACTTTCATCACACTGAAGTATTTATGCATTGGTTCAGTGAATAAAAGAAATTTGCTCTGGATTTTCTTTAGAACAAAATGGTATATTCAACCAGCATCTCTCAATATCTATCATGACATTGACCACAACAATATACTATTGTGTATTAAATGTATTAAAATAATTCACAGAGAATTTGACTAAATTGAAGAATATAGGAATATATGAGATACTGGCACTGACTAGATTTAGACCAGATTTAGACTGATATGCATACCCTATTTTGGGATGCTCAGGACAGAGTAAAGTCTCATTTCCCAGAATAGATGTATTATCAGAAACCTTAGTAAGAGAGCCAGTCCTCTAACATTTAATTTTATATTTTCAAAAATGCTATTATAGGGACAACATTGGCTAACCATCATGAGGCCTAGCCATTGAAGTTCAACAACCTGGCAATTGGGAGTGACTGTTTCAGAGGTTGGAGCCCAACACAAGTTGCAGTGGTCTTTGAATCAATAGAATTCCAGCAGAGCCAGAATATAGTTCCTGCTACTCCTTAGTCCTTCTTGGTCAACATAAAGGGGCCACATGCAGGTTTGTTTACACTTATAAATATAGAATGTTGGAAAGGACCTTAACTAATCTTTTTTGTTAGTTTAATAAACAAGCCTTTTTACCTGAGCATCCCTTCTGCCAGTTATCTTGAGTGGAATCTACCATCAAGTCTTCTCTTGATTATATCACTGTTCTTAATGGAAGAGAAAGAAGGGAGTAGTTTTCATCTTATTTTATTCTATTTTACTTTATTTTACACCCATTTGTATGTACAGTATGTCAGTGACGTACAGTAAAGTAAAAATAATCCATAAAATAAAAACAACCCCCCCAAAAAAACCTGTTAAAACTATTAAAATTGCTAATAAAACTGCTGCTGTGATTAGGAAGATCTTTCTACTGGGATGCTCACCTGAAGATTGCCTTCAACATTTTATGTAAAGACAGCACATCTAACCTGAAGGTTCAAATTGTTCTAGAGAGAGAAAGTTATTGAAAAGAATGTTATTCTCATGATTTTAACCCCCACTTCCACGCCTCTTTCAGAGGAGGGACCTAGAACATCATCTCCCTGCTACACTGCATAGGATGGGCAGATTCTACATGAAGAAAATGGTAACAAGGGATCAAGTTCTTGTTGTAAAAGTCCTCACCAATAGGGCTTTATTGGCGACCACCAGCAATAAATTGGGCCCAGAAGCTTACTGACGACTGATACAGCTCCTACAAAACAAGTATTATTCTGCTGAATTGTCTCACTGTCACCATAGAGCAGCCGCATTTGGTGTCAGCTACAGCCTCCTGAATTGCAGAAATCTGAGAGGTGAAAAGGATGTTAATTTATATATCTTGGCCCAAGGTTCCTTTGATAGACTGCTGAAGCTAGCTGAAGTCTCTCCTGGACACCTGCTTCTGCAGGAGCCGTGAGTCAGAATTGCTACTCTATCAAATTCTATAGAGAGTACATGATATCAAATGATATCCAATTCTGTAGTGGCAATAACGCCTGTATCTTGTTGGGATCAAACCATGATCTGTTTTGCTCTATCCAGTTGCTCAGAACCTCCAGGCACTGGGTCAGGATTTGCACTATCACCCTGGAGTTAAAATGTATATATGTACAGGGAATATAAGTGGTTGGGGGAAAGGAGCCATCCCAATAATTTCCTACAATCCCACATATGAAAGGGAGACAATGATGGACGGGAAGGGAAGACGTGAGAGATTTTTAGGAACACAGAGGCAACAGGCAGCAAATAAAGACGTTGATTGGTTGTTGGGTCAATTTAGGCATTAGGGTGCAGAGCAGGGTCCTTATAAAAGACTAATGGATTAGCTACACAGCCACTATCACAGTAGGCCTTATTTCTACGGGAGCTTTATGATTGCTTTCCAGTTTGGCAGGGACATGTTTCCTCTCAGACTAGCTATTGAGCATTCTTCTTCTCAATAACGTAGCTCAAATGATTAAGTACAAAGAACTTTACAATTCATGAAAATGGCTGTTGATACCAAAAAGAAAGGTATGGTGAGCAATAGATAGCATAGGAAAGAAAATAATTATTAATTATGCAAACTTATTCTTGAAAAGGTAGAAGTCCTAACTGCTTCAAACACAAGACAGATGGACCCGTTTCAGGCTGTGAATTTAAAAGTAGCATTACCTGATGATGCTTGTAATAATATTGGGCATTTCTGTTTGGTTTTCTTAATGTTTAATCAGTTAGGCATTTTAAGAACTTGTGTTCTTTTTGGCACCGTTGCACTACTAGTGAGTAAAACCACAGCTTAATAAGCGGTGTTTCGCTTGGAGAAAATGCTAAATTCTGAAGTATGTTATAATAAGTCAGAATGAATTATGGTCTTGGAAATGTAACATACCATATTAACATTTGAATGGTTAACTGTAAATGAACCTCATTTGTGATTGCCTGCTTTTCTGTCTATAAAACATTTGCAGTGTTTCTTGGAGATTTAAATTGTTGCCCCAAACAATTTAAATTCTTTTCAAGTAGAGAGCCCAAATTCTATAATTGGAATACATTGATTATTTCTACAAGTTACTCAGCTGTGAAAAGCAGATTTTCTAATTATTTGGCAAACATAAAATACATCCAAAGAGAAATGAAGGAGGAAAGTCATGGATTTTGAGAGCAGCTAGATTATAGTGTGAAGAATTGTTAATCATAACTGCAAAAGTTTGTAAGGGAAGCTCTGCATCCTTTCCTACTTTAGCATTAAAACTTTGGCAAGTACAAACTGGTTTTCTTCTACCTAATATACCTCTCCTAAGAAACCCTCCACATTTACGTACTTATCACTGAAACTGTGGATTAGATGGACTGCGGCTCAATGGATCTCTTGATGCTTTCATATCATATTTCTAGTTATCTTTTGTTTAAGAACCATTAACAGATGTTGTGAAGGTCCTCCTAAGGACTTGCTGCCAGCTACAGTAAGGAGTGAGCGAAATGGACAATCCAGGTTCTAAGTTTCCATATTACTGGGAGCCATTGAAATCACTGGGTCATGTGAATCTTGATTATTTTATGAGGAACGGGGCTAGTAATTTTAGGCCATATTTTCCTTTTGCAGACTAATACTGCAAGAATCACAGTCTTAAACATCATTGACCTGCATGTTGTATGTACTTCACACTATAGGTCCCAGCAGGGTCTCTGTTCTTTAAAGCTGAGTTGATAGAGGATTGCAGAAAGTGAATGTCTATATGGCTCACTTGATATTTAAACATAGCTTTGATTCCTCTCTTTCCCCCCCCCACCATGCCAGAAGACTTAATTCTTTGCTGTCTCACTCTCCTGCTCCTTGCCTATCAACATCCAGAAAAAAATAACTTCTGCTTGTCTATTTAAAAATATTTTAATCTTTTACTTTTGGGAATTGATTTACGATCTTTTGAATATAGTATGTTCCACATCTTGCTTTCTCACAGCATCTTGAACTATTATACCAAGAAGTTCCATTAAGAATGTTATTAACTTTGCAGTTATAAGCTCTCTCTGTGTGTAACTACTGTTTATTTCAGATTGCTAGCTAATTGGCATGCTCTAACACCCTTGTTAAACCGACCAGAATATATGGCTTGGGAATGCCTTGGGAATTTATCTAATTTCATGCTAGAACTTAATAAGTAAGATCCAACAATTTTTTTTTCATATTACTAGAAATCCATTAGTTGACTAACTCTTTTCAGTGAGTGGATGAAAGCTTTATTAGTCATAGGGTCTCTGTGCTAAGCATGTCATCAGAATTTAAGATAGGATCTGCCCTGAAGTACAATTTATTTTCTAACTGAAGAAAAATTGCAGGAATGTTTTCAGAGGCTGGAAATCCATTTTAAGCTTACTCATGTTAAATGGACTTTTAACTGTATTTAATTGTACATTTCTGTTTCTCTCTATGAGTGTCATTTAATGACAAGCCAAAAGAAGTGTGCCAATTAGAATAAACATGTCTGTGAAGACTCTCACTCGTCCAGGGTAATTGCATCGAGAAAGCCCTTTGGATTAAAGGCGAAACGTCTTCTACTTGAGAAAAATCCAGTCCAGATGCCTGTTTTTTATAACTTTGTTGCGATGCAATTAGAATAAATGCAACCAGTTCGATTCATAAATTATTACTCCTAACTCACTTTAGCATATTTTTATTGACTCTGCAGTTGATATGTAGATTGTTTTAAGTGATTTCCCTCTTTAACAGTGTGCTCTCTAATGACAGCCTATAGTTACAAATTAAGTTTATTATAGTTTTCCTAATTAAATGAAACTATACGGTATGTGTGCAACATTCTTCTTAGAGTTCTACAAAAACTAAGATGGCAGATGGAAGCTGACATGGAGTGTTGAGGTCCTGCTAGCTTTCTTGAATGTTTGTGAGTGGGGAGAGTCCTCATTTTTCCCCTGCTTTGCCCCCTTTTCCCTTCACCTGATCTTCACCTCACTGGACAGCTGAGCAACTGAGTTGCAGCTGGAGCACCTGGGACGCGGCTAGAGTAGCGGTTCCACACTGTTTCAAGTGGGACTGAACAGTGATTGCTGGTGGCAGTGATGGTGGTGTTGGTGGCAGGCAAGGGTAGCCCGCCCAGGAGCTGATCTGGGACCCTCCAGAGTTTCCCATGTGTGGGTGAACAGTGGCAGTTGTTGCCTGCTTAACAGTTTGCGGTTGGTGAGATCAGCCAGGATTTGTTGAGATGTGACTGGAGTCAGCTGTTTGGTGGTGCTGAGGACTGGCAGTTGTTGGCAGTAATGATGGCAAGGCAAGGCCAGTGACCTGCAAGACTGTTTGAACTCCTTACGGAACCTCTGTTCATGGGGGGATGCTGGACCCGTTTGTCCCTCAGTGGCCTGGTGACAGGAGAGTTGGACTGGAAACAGCTGGAACAATCTTGGACCAGCTGTTGGAGGCTGCAAGGCAAGGTGGGTGTTGAGTCCAGGCTAAGTTGCAGGGAGTGGGGCCATGCTGCAATGTGGTAAGACCAGCATCTGGGCCTGAAGACCAGGGTCAGTGACTAGAAGGTGTTTATTGTGCTAACTGGTGACCAGAGCAGCAGCAGGGATGGCAAAGGGCCCATGGCTCTGGAATGGGACACAGCTGAAGGTGGCCAGAGTTGAATAACTTCTGTAAGAGACCTTGGAAGCCTCCAAACTGACCCTGAGCCAGATTACATGAAACTAGCCATTGCCAAGTAGTCTTTGCGCAGGATTGAGCAAGAACTTGGGGGTATTGTGGCCACCTGAGGGACAGTTGATGAGACAAAGGTAGCCACATTGGAAGAGGATCAGGACCCAGAATTATTGTGGGATTTGTTCCAAGGGTGAGAGCTTGGAGTCCACCATTTGTGTGTATGCTGGATGTTTGGAGCCACTTACCCAAAGTGAGAGACAGGTGGAGTGGCTGGATGAGTACATCCCCCTCTGGCTAGCAGAGAGGAGAGGACACTGTATGTGTGGTGGGAGCAGAGAGATGGGAACCATGTGGGTGCTGAGAGAGTACACTATAGTTGCAGTAAGGACTCCCTCCTTCATCCCTCTGTTGGGTGATTGAGAGAGTTATTGATGAGTGGGTGCAGGAGATGGAAGAGCCTATGGCTCTGCAAGGAGGGAGTTTAGTGTGGGAGGGGGAACACTACCATGGGGGTTCCTGGACAGGACAACATATACAGGTGGTGATGAGCATGAGGTGCTATGGGAGCCAGAGGGCAGACAGTTGCAGGGGAAGATGTCCGTGTTTAGCATGGGTAGCATGTTCCAGCCCTCTGTGCTCACACCCAGTCCCAGGACAGCAAACCCTCAGAAGCCCTGTGGTCCAGCTGCTGCTGCTGAATGACAGGTGAGTCAATAAGGCTCCACTCATTTGTGACATCATTTTGGAGGAAAAGCTATTCTGCATGCATTACTGAGTCCTGGCTGACCCCAGAGGACAGTGTTCCCCTCTCGGAGATGTGTCCAGCCAGGTTTAGGGTTTTGCACAGCCAAGACCTTAGGGCTGGGTGACAATGATAAGCTGAGAATCTCTTTTTGCTCCATAAGTATCTGGTTGTGAGACCCTGTTCCTGAAGCTTGATTCACAAGATCAGTTGGGACTGTTGCGATTGTACCAGCCTCCTGAGCTGCTGGAGGCCATCTCAGGGCTTGTGGTGGAGTCTCCCAGGCTTATATTTTTGGGGGATTTCAATTTGCTGTCCCTGGGTTTGACCTAGGAGGCAGCTATGGAGTTCATGGCTTCCATGGTGGCCATGGGTCTTTTGGAAGGGCCTGAAGACCTGGTCTGACAGCTGGCTTGGAGCCCTAATGGGGGTATGTCAACATGGTAGATTAAGTGAGTCACACTTTTCCCCACAGATACCCCACCCCTCCCATTCTGCCTGATTAATTTTAAATGATTTTATAGTTAGTTTTAATAATCACATTTATGGTTTTAGTGTCTTTTTATTGTGATCTGTCGAGATATGTTTCTGAATTTGGAGGCATATAAATTTAATAAATAAATAATAAATATAATTATTTAACTGACTAACTGAATTTAATGGATTTTTACCATCCCATTTCAGGAAACCTTGTATCTAACATTTTCTTTCAAGAAAAGCATTTGGTCAATGTTTGACAAAAGTAGATCTTGCCAGCAATACTAAATTCTGTGATGGGTTTATAAACCTTTAAATGTCTTAGACTTTGTTTCACTGTAAACATTATCTATATATTACTAAAAACTCTTGTGTCTATAGCATTTAATTGGGTGAAATGGTGCATCATGGGGCAAAACTTTTCAATCAAGTTACCTCAAATGGACTAGCTTGTAGAATGCATCCAAAATATGGGACCAATGATTCCCATGAAACTGAAATTTGGCAAATTTTATAAGACATTTTATGACATAAAATTTATCATAATTTTTGTTAGCTGCCCAGAGTCATGGTAAAACAGGCAAGGCATAAATTTAATAAATAAAATATTCATAAAGCATTTTATGACAAAATAGAAAATGTCGTAAAACATTTCTTGTAGTCAACACCTGATGTTTGACTGTTCTACGTGGGCTCCTTTCAAGGCAAATATATCTCTGCAAATCTCCCTGAATTTTTAAGAACTTTTCCAATACAGTAGAAGCTCTGCCACTGTTGAAGGCACTGAAGAATCTGGTGAAAAAATACTTCTGAAACTATGGCCCAATGGATCATGGATTGTCTAATATCATCTAAAATTGATTGAAACTTCTCTTTCGTTGTATCAAGTTTCAGCTGAAGAAGCAAGAACTGTTCTTTGAGACTGACTTCAAGAGTATCTGTTTCGTGGACAAATTTTGTAGGAGTTTTAATGAAATATTGTTCTGTATTTGTGAGAGTAGACTGTAATATAGATTTGCTTTCTTCTCTCATAATAGTGGCTTTTATAATAATGGGAAATGCTTTTTTTTTCTATTGCAGGTACAGCCTTGCCTTTACTGAAAACATGGCCACACAACCAGTGTGTGACAGAAGTTTGAAATGGTCCAATGACTAAGGACAACCATTTCACCCAGTGAAAAATATGGATTTGTAAATAATTCTTCATATTCATTGACTGCGACCAATCTTCATCATATATGTGATGACATTATCACATGGTGAGAACTCCTTGAGAATATACCTGTGGGAGAAGGCAGGGCAGAGCCAGAGGTTAAGAGGGGATCAGCCTGAAGTCGTTATGTATACATAAATGCCAAAGGTCCAACTCCTCATGAGAACTGTTAGCCTTATCTGGGGAGTGCAGGTATTTATTTGGAGAAATTCTGGTAACCTTGTAACATCAATAAATCAGTTAACTATAGCTGCATAGACTAAGCCTGATCCTTCACACCTAACGATACCTCTGTGAAAAACAGATTTGTTTCTGTTAGATTAAAAAATCTCTATAGGTACTCCTTGACTTATGACTGTTATTTTAATGACAGTTCAAAGTTACAATAGCATTGGAAAAATGATTTATGACCACTGCACTTATGACCATTGCACCATGTGATTGCAATTATGGCGCTTGGCAATATGCTCACATTTACAAGCAGTTGCAGTATCCTGTGGCCATATGATAATGATTTGTAATCTTCAGAGCCAGTTTCCAACAAAAAAAGGCAGATGGGGAAGATGGATTTGCTTAACAACCAAGGATTACTTAGCAACCACATGATTTGCTTAACGACTACAGTGATTAGCTTAACAACTTTGGTAAAATAGGCGTAAATCAGGTCCAGTCAGTGATGATTCTCTTTATGAGTGCACTGACTTACAATGGAAATTCCGGAACCAACTGTAGTCA
The DNA here is from genome assembly GCA_032468055.1 of Acrochordus granulatus. Taxonomy (NCBI): domain Eukaryota; kingdom Metazoa; phylum Chordata; class Lepidosauria; order Squamata; family Acrochordidae; genus Acrochordus; species Acrochordus granulatus. Next base: position 168,535 of record JANHZU010008124.1, read on the forward strand.
TAAGTTGAAGATTATCTATAGTGTGTTGGGTATGCTCACATTTTATTTATTTATTGTATTTTACAAATTTATGTCCACCGCCAATCTTTCTCAAGAGCAACTCTTGATGTCTTACAATCGCTAACATAAACTTTACATTTATTTCTCACCAGCTGGCCAGCAGTATTCACATGTGTTGTCATTTGTCTGGGGACTTCCTCCGCTGTTCTGGCCTCGCTTTGCATCTGGGCAGGTCCAGCGCTGGCTCCCGCTCTCCTCGCAAATGCAGCTAGTTTTTCCCACTGGAGAGGTATCCTTTTATCGACTTGCAATATTGCATGCTTTTGAACTGTTGGGCGGGCAGGAGCTCACTCCATCACATGGTGCTGCAGCCTGAACTGCTGAAACATCAGCCATTTCTGGTTGACAAATCCAGTGTCATTAAGCCTCTGTACCACCTCACCTCTGATTAACATGACCTGTACAGTGGCAAAACAAGTTTGATAAAAACAAATATGAGCAACATATTATCAAAGGATGATCAAGATATATTTTATGATAGATACAGAAATTTTATCTACTAAGATGGAAAAATAGATGTGTGAGGGGACATGATTTGATGCTAGTCCGATTATTTTTCCTTTTTCTACTCCTATTGAATTCCTACCATTTAGCAAATGCAAAAATCACCACATCTTGGAATTGGTAACAATGATCTGAAGGTTCCCCAAATATCTTCTTTAATTGGGATTACAGTACAAACAAAATATGACAGAACAGCCTCAATGTTTGGAAAAAAAAATTTTCTCACCACCTCAACTGGGCATTTCTCAGTCAGTTCCCTTTCCATTCCATGCTCCAGCTTGTAGATATCATGCTGGCAGAGTGCTTACATCTCCTCATTATTAATTCATCTCATGGAGCTTAATTGGACAAGGCTAGAGTGAATTTGACAACATCACAGCAGCAGAAAAAGCAATCACTCTTTCAAGATGAAAATTTGTTTGATGTCTTACTGTGTAACTCATTTACTCTCCTTGGGAGTCACATGACCTGCATGTTAATCAGTCATTGATTGGCTTCTCTCCTTGGACAGTCACATGACCAGAATATTAATAGCTCAGCACTTGGTAGCGGCAATGTTAGGCAACCTTGTGATTGGCTGCCAGGTTAAGATAGGGAGATAAGTGAGTGCTTGATAAGCACTTGACAGAACTTCACAGAAAATTAAGGCCCTAAAATAGCATGAGAAAGGCTTGTCAAATCAAGCATGATTATCACTGAATGCTTAAGGAATTCATCATCTGCATGAAATTGATACACTTCAGCACCAGCAGGCCTCGTAGTCAGCGGGGACTCATCAGACTTTTATTTATGTGTATTCACCAAATCACATTAATTCTGAGAGCTAAAACATGCTAAGGATGAAGGTTATTTTCTGTTCAATCTAATTTATCTATGACAATAATCATCACTAATAATACGTCAAATTAGATTGCAGTCATTTTATGCATGCATGCTGATTTGGAAAATAGAGTTAAAGCGTTCCAAAGTAATTAACTATTGGTAAAGGTATGGAGGATCTGAAATAATCAGCATCTCTGGATAGAAAATTAAGTTTTATAGAATGGATTTATAAATACATATCCATATTTAATTCTGAACATAAATTGTATTCTGTTAAAGGAGGCTTAATTTTTATTAATACTATTAAGACCAATCATTTTTCTCAAGGCACCTGCACTACTAATTCATTTGGAGTCCAGTTCCACTGTGCATCAAAGGGAATTTGCCCAGCAATGCCAGGAAGAGAAGTTACATCTGGAATTTCTCAATGTTGTTTGCTTTTTTTAATGTTAGGGTTGCACTTGCCTTTACATTTGGTTTTCAATTTGCTTGTAAAATTACTAAGATATATAAATGAACAGGTAGAGGTGCCATAAGCTACCATGTTTGTCTTAATTATGTTTAGTATAATGATTCATAATCTAATAAAAATGAAAATATGATTTATTAATAAATTGCATTGATAGTTTTGATTAATTTACATATCTTGGCCTCTAACATACATTTCAATTTCTAAAGCTCTATGACATCAGGTTCTGAATAAACATAGGTAAAGTCAGGTTAGCTATTTGTCTTCCTCCTCCTTGCCATCCTATAATGTAAAATAAATATTTTTTGCATATTAAAAATATAGCAAATCATAATCATTATCAGCAGCATGGAATTATTAAAACAAAAAATGTTTCTTGATACATTTTTCACAGTAGGCATTTTAGAGCACCAATTGCTTTTATAACCTTTTTCACAACCTCTTGAATCAAAGAATCATTTATTCTCCTTGTTATACATTATAAGGAAAAAAAAGGAAAAGAAAGAGAGAAAAAGTAACTCAATTTCTTTGTATTCAGAATTCTATTTTTTTTTTTAAGAACGGGAGAGAGAAAAATCCGGTCTTGCTTATTTTCCTTTTCCTAATCTCTTGTGATCCTGGTACATTGTGCACTCTCTCTCTCTCTCTCTCTTGCTCTCTCTTTATTGATTAAATGAATCTGTTCAAAAGACCAGTTCCCAGGCTTTTTGATCTAATCTGAACTGATCTTATCCAACCACTTTGCCAGGACACTGGGGAATTAAGAATAAGCAGCTTTACCACAAGTGTTTAATAACCCAACACAATCTCCTTATGGCTCTGTGCTGCTCAAGTTCTCATCCAGTCAACAGCTCATAGTGTAACAGATTGGATATCCCTCTGAACCCAGGAATTTTCATGCACTGTGAAACTAATCGCTTCAAGTTCCTTCATAAATCACACAAAGCAGATTTCAGCATCTCAACAAATTGAAAGAGGAGGAGGCAAGAGAATGAGAAATGAGGGGGGAGAAAATTCACCTTCTTTATGAAGGAATGAGCTGGGCTAAATGTAGAGATGCGCCAAAAGGACACCATATCATCTACATTTTGTCATCTTGGTTTTTTTTTAAATTTTCTAAGTTTTACAAGCACAAAAAAACAGGCTGAATCGTAATAAACCTAGGAATCAGCACTGATCTTATTTTTCCTCTCCCAGCTAGGTGACAGAAAGCATGGGGTTTCACAAACTTGTAGGTTTAAACAAAGTATTTGCTGAGGTGGATCTGCTCCTTGAAACTACAAATGAGAAGCTCAAAGACTCCCTCTAAGTCTTCTGGCTGCGTGTGAACTTTCCAAAAAGACACCTCAGAGGGGATGGACTGTGAAGTGAAATGCCTCAGCAGATGGTTGCCAGATGCTTGTGGTTGTTGTTCAGATAAGAAGTGAAACATGCTAAATTACTTTTGAAATTCAAGGTACATAGAACATATCTTCTTATTCAGTGAATCAAAAAGTAAATAAAAAATTTGCTTGGTGCCAGATCAGATTATTTTTCCATCACACACAGTATTGTATAATCCGATAACACTACCTTGCTTATGGCAAATGCTCAGTCCTACAACCATACCATGAAAATATGTCATACTGTGTGCCATGAAATCTTAGATTAATAATGGCACTAATATATAGGCACATTTCCTTTCCCCTGTGTTGGGGAAAGAACAGACTGATTTGTTTAATCGTAGTGAAATAAGATCTTTTTAGACTGAAGTGATCTATACATGTTCAAATAAATAAATACTGTAGCCTCTTTTGAACTCCTGTCAATGTATGGAGCAGAACCAGGGATTTGATCCCAATTCCTGGACATCCCAATTCAGGAAAGAGAGGGCCTACTATTTTTTAAAATATAATTTTATTGAATTAAAAAAATAAAAAATAAATGAACAAGAAGAAAAAAAGAGGAAAACTCAGGAAAAGAGCAATATAAAAGTGCAAAAAGAAAAAGAAATAAAAAGTAAATATAATAGAAAAGAATAACTTCTCATTTTCTTTGGTACAGTTATAGATTAAAAATATATCAGACTGTTACTCTAAATTTCACTATAGCTTATATTATTTTTATAATCATATATAGTTCTAATCATCAAATTTTAAAATCAAAATTTCATATGTATTAGTTTTTCACAATTACAAAAAGTGGTTTCCACACAGAAATAAAATTGGTCGAAGTCCATTTTTTAAATCAAAGATGTTAATTTTGCCATCTCTGCTAATTCAGTTTTACCATCCATTTTTCCATTGTAGGTATTTGTAAGTCCCTCAATCTTTGCAGAAGTCCCATCACTGTCATCATATATGAAAACAAACTTCCATAAGATATTTCAATCTGTTTTATCAATTAACCCCAAAAGAAAAATCACCAGTTTCAATTATGCACTTATTTTTACAACCTTCTGAATCAAAATATATATTTGATCCTGATATTTTCTAGCTTTCTTAAATGTCCACCAAAGGTTAAACAAAATGTACTCTCACTTTGATTACATTTCCAGCAAATATTTGAAATTCTTGAATTCATGTTTGATAATTTATCTGGTGCCAAATACCAAGGATACATCATTTTATAAAAGTTCTCTTTAAGGTTATAATTCAGTGTAAAATTCAGATCTTTCTTCCACGTAATTTCCTTCTGATCCAACTGTATCAGTTGGATCATATACATATTATACTGTATCAGTTGGATCATATACATATTATACTGTAATATGATCCTATCTGTGCACAGTTTCACATCAAATCAGTCTTTCCATTTTCAAAATCATAATTCATCTTATCAGTGTTAAATCTTTCCATTAGCTGAGCATAGGAAAGCCAGTAATATATTTATTTATATTATTTTTACATTTCTGTAAAAAAAATCTCGAAAGACTATTAGCGGCTTATAAGCATTATAGAAATACATTTCTAAACCCTGGCCCCCTTGGCTGGCTGGTAATGTTCACACCTGGGGCATCCTCCGCAGCTCCTGCTCCACCCCCAAGACAGGCAAATCCAGCACTGACTCACTGTTCCCGCCGCTGCCGGCGGCTTCCCCCCGAAAGGGTACCCATTCATCTACTTGTGTTTTTACATGCTTTCAAACTGCTGAGTAGGCAGAAGCTGGAGGCAAGTGACAGAAGCTCACCCTGTCATGCGGTGCTGCTGTTTGAACCGCCAGAGTGCCGGCCATCTCTGGTCGACACAACTGGCATCATTAAGCCGCTGCGCCACCGCACCTCCATATATATACACTATAACATATATACTGTAACCTTCCAGTTTCAAGTCTTCTCTTGTTTTTAACTTAAGATCCCCTTGAGAAAATATCAGTACATTATCATAAATTAAACAATTTTGTTTAATTATCATTTCTCTTCTTAAAAAAGCTTTATTGGGATGACTACCATAAAGGGATTTTAGAATATATTTTTTGCCTTATATCTATTCCAAATTCTCAATATGTCACATGTAATAAAATGATTTTTCAAATCTACATTAATCTTAACTTTATCTGTGCTAACCAAATCTTAAATCATATTCTTCCACTTTCAATAACTTTCTGTTTCTCAAAGTCATCTATTGTTTCATCCATACTACACAACAAGCTGCAAAACATAGTTTCAAATCTGGTAATCCTAACCTCCTCCTTCTTTAGCATCCTGCAGCAATTTATATTTAATTCTTTGTGCTTTGCCTTGCCAGATAAATTTAGAGATATCTTTGCCACTGCTTAAATGTTGCATTTAATTGCATAATTCTATTTTAGGAAATAGAATTTTAGGTAAAATATTCATTTTGATTACAGAACTTCTTCCCAACAATGACAGTTGTAGTTTTCCCATCTCAACGGATCTCTTTTTAACTTCGTTCCATACCTTGATATAATTATTATGAAACAATATACAATTCATATTCGTCTAGATAATACCCAAATATTTAATTCTTTTCTCAGTTAGAAAAGTCTTCACCCATGGACATTTTTATCAGATATTTTTATCTGATCTTCTTGATCTTGTGTATTCATGTTTTTACCAAGATTTTTGTTTATTAAACTTACAACCTGCTAGCTTGCCAAAGTCCTTTAATTTCTTTCATCAAAAACTCAATCCCTTTCAAAGTGTCTTGTAAATTCAAAACCAAGTCATCTACAAAACCTTTCAACCTGTAAGCCTCTTTTTTATTGTTAGTCCCATTATCTTCCCATCTTGATTTAGTTAGATCACTATTAACCCTAATTAGATCCTTCTGAAATTTATATATGAACAATTCCTTGACTAAAATTTCCACCAAAGTCCAGAACTTTAAACAAAAGAAGCCAGTTCAAATTATTAAAAGCATTCTCTGCATCTAAGAAGATTAACATGGCTTGTTCTTTGTAATGTTGTTGTACGTAAACATTCTATTACATCAGATATAGTATTCACATTGCTTTTTAATGATCTTTTAGGTAAAAATCCATATTGATCTTCATGAATAAACTTTTGTAAACTCTTTTTTTAAAGAGAGGACATAGTTTTGTGCAATTATACACACAAATAAGCCTTTTCATTATGAGAAACTTTTATAGCTATGGTTAGATTTTATTAAGTTCTGTTTTCACTTTGAAATAAACATCTATTGGGGATTAAAACCATCCCTTTTAACATAATTTTACTCCGTGTAGTTTGCAATGTCTATCTAACTGAGAAACAGCAATCAAAGCAGGTTGTCTCAGCTGAGGTGTGAATCTTCAGAAGACCAAACCAAGTAATCAACCCCATCAAAAGCTCAAACTACTTTTATTAATATTGGCCATAGTAAGAGAATTCTGCAAGTGTGACTGCACTTTACTCCTGCCCTCACCTGTTGTCCGTATGTGGAATAGGGAATTGACTGCTTAAACTGTGTGAACAAACTTTCTCTTTTGGATAAGAATAAGCCATGTTTTATGTCTTAGTTTTTGGTAATGGATCTGGTCTATTTCTTCCAAAGACATCTTCCTTACTTTCTATATCTGGGGTTACACTTTTTCAGTTGTAAGTTTGGCAGCTGGTTGCCTACATGTTAAGGTAATATTGCTCTGATCCCAAGAACTCTGGGCTGTGCCAAAGACCCCTTCCTCTTTTTATAATATATATTGCCCACAGTATCTGTGAGTTCACCAACACCACACTGCCCTTGCAAAATGAACTTTGGGCAAGACTTGGAGATGTTGATTCATAGGGATGTATAGGGCAAATGAAAAATTAAAAGAGATCATATCATATCAGGTTGTGAAGTAACTTTTCTGCTTAATCTAGAGAACAAATGAAACTGTTGCATACTAATTAAGTCTGCAGCCCCTAACTGCAAGCCACAAGGACACATGAGACAGATGCAGTTAGAGAACAGCCCAGTTTCCCCTCTCAAAACCATGGGACACATTTTCATTAAGACCCTAAAGTTTTAGATAGGTGAGAATACAAGTAGTCCATGTTGCCAAGAACATGTATGATGAGTGTTATGATAGTAAGGAGGAGAAGGCAATGCTTCTTCAGGATTAAGACCACTGGGAACTGGGAAATTGCCAACAACTGCCAAGGAAGAACTGGGAGCAATTGCTTTTCCTAGCACAGAGAAAAGGGGAAGGGAAGAGTTCTCAGAATTCATGCATGGTCTTTCCAGCTCTAGAGCAAGCAAGCTACAAAAGATGCTCACACTAAGGTAGAGTCAATGGTTGTAGATAAAACCTGGCAAAAGCCAGACTGCCCGAGTTCATTAATTAAACAGCATCTTAGAGGACACCCTCTGCTCCTTCTCACTGTATTACTCTGCAGTCAGGCAGTTCTGTATACACCAGTGTGCAGTCTCTACCTTTTAAACAGGAACACATCGAACAATTCAAAATCAACTGAATAGATTTTAGAATTACTGAGGCTGTATATGTACTAGCACTTACGATGCTGTAAGAAACAGTATTGCATAGGAACCTGGAACGTGAGATCCATGAATCAAGGTAAGCTGGATGTGGTCAAACGTGAGATGGCGAGATTGAATGTCGA
>JANHZU010008124.1:176805-198231 GCA_032468055.1 Acrochordus granulatus
ATTAGAAAAGACTGTGATGCTGGGAAGGATTGAAGGGAAGAGGAGAAGGGGACGGCAGAGGATGAGATGGATAGATCATCAGAGGCTACAGCTGGTGCCGAATGTAGCTGCACAGATGATTTTAAGGGCCCAAATAACACCTTTATTCTGTGAGCTGCATTGGTTGCCAGTTTACTTCCGGGTGCAATTCAAGGTGTTGTTTCTGAACTTTAAAGCTCTTCATGGCATGGGACTGGGTTATCTGAGGAACCGTCTCTTCCCAGTGGGAATGGCCTGCCCCACCAGAACTGGCAGAAGAGACCTCCTTTGGATCCTGTCAGTCAAAGAATTTTGGTTGGCAAGGTCAAGAAGAGCCTTTTCTGCTGTAGCTCCTGCACTGTGGAACATTCTGCCCCTAGAGGTGAGGTCTGCACCCACACTTGCAACCTTCCAGAAGGGCCTTAAGACCTGGTTATGCCAGCTGGCTTAGGGCTCCAATGGGGATACAAGATCTTGGAGGTGGTCAGCACCTTAGTATTGTCCTCCTCCTCCATATAAGTATTTCTGCTCCTCCACTCTCTGTCCAGCTATTTTTTATTTAATTTTATGTTTTTTAATTGTTTTATCTAATGTATTTTATGTTTTTTAATTGTGAGCTGCCAAGAGTCATTTCTGAGTTTGGTGGCATATATATTTAATAAATAAATATTTTTCTCAACTTAGTAAATTTCTTTAGAGTAATGTGTATGTATGTATCAAACTCCACAAATAGTCTTTTTTTGCAATATGAATGGCACAATTTTCTTAATAAGATTTACTGAAATGAAGGGGATAGCAATGCAAGTATTGCAGCAACTGAGCTATTTTTCACTTAGGAGTAATATATCTCTCTTAAAACATTTGGGTGACTTTCTTTCTAATGGCTTCTCTGTGGATAGTGACACTGGAGATAATGAATGAATTTACAGGGGTCTATTTACAAAATCATCTCCTGAACTCTTATTAGCCTGAGAATTAACATTTTTAATCTGTTCATCACTGCAGATGGTGATGCAGTGTGCATGTCTTTGTGTGTGCACATCTTTAAGTTTGTGTGTTTAACATATAATCTATGTTAATAATATAATAAGCCAATACTGAATGCTGTTTCTCTTACAAAAAATATAAGTAGAACCAGGCAAACTTCAGAATATCAGGCAATCTCTAAAATAAATTTAATTTGCATGTCAATACAAGAGAAATGGTACTCCAGAACAATGCTATAGAGAAAACAAGGCAAAATATGAAAAAAAGAAATTACTGAAGTCCAACAGTGGCTTCCCAAACAAAATTAATTGTATCAAATTAAGAAACTGCAGTTAATCTCTGGAATGTTGAAATATTCTAGCATTTTAATGTTCTGAAATAGAGGTGTCCTTTCCCAACATAAAAGATGTGAATAAAAAAATAAAGGAAACTAGGCAAGTATTGTATTTTCTTACTTGTCACTTGTCACTTCTTAACAGCTGAATATACCACTCAGCATTTGGAAACAGAATGGCTTTGTTAAGTTTCTAAGCCTTCCTAATTATGCACATTTGAGAGTGCAGAATTCTTTCATTTCAGACATCTTATATTATCTGATGTAGCTCTTTCAAAACTGCTCAGAAACATCATCTGCCAAAATGTACTGAAAATGATCAAAAGTAATTGAAGTGATATATCGACTGGGTGCAGCTTTACTGTGTAATTTTTCATTTTCTTGAGAAGGCTTTTAACAGATAGAACATGACTATAGTCCCATGGAGGTATTTTGACATTAGACTTAATAAAGCATGAAAACTCATTAATAAATAATCTGCTAGATTAACAAATAAAACTGAGCTCCTGTGTTGAGTCCAAGAGAAAACTTTAACAAGAATGTAGCCAAATGATTGGTTAAAAAGACTGCAAGATTTCTTTTGCTGCCATATTTGACACAACTCAACATAACACTGCATAATCTAAGCGGAAAATCATTCCCAAAATTCATGTGTACTTAAATCAGCGTACATATATCCTGTTAGCTCTCTTTAAGTCTAACATTTGTGAGATTGACAGCTCTTTGTGCAGCTTCATTCTGTGCCAGCTGTACTACTTCCAAATACTATTCTAGGACAGCCCATGTACAGTGCATTGCAATAGTCCAATCACAAAGATGAACAAATGAAGTATGCTGTCCCAATCACTTCATTTCTGTCCTTATAGTTTGCAATTCAGAATATATGGAATGGCAATCCCTATCTGAGGTGTCATACTCGGTATCATTAAGTAGAATTCTGTGTAGTAACATAGTAACATATTCAAGCACTATAATAAAATTGGATCAGGCTGTGCCTGCCATGGAGAAATCCAAAGTTCTGAACTTCTGGGGATGAAATGGCAAACTGAAGACGGCTCTGTTAAAAATGGAACCAAAGACCATAGCAGAATGAACATAATGATAATTCCTGTTCAGACAAGGAAAGAACTTAAGATCACCCACAAGTGCTCCAGACAGTTGCTCCTTGTAAGGGCACTGCAAGACAGTGGTCTCTGGTGCATTTAGTGCTCTGGGAAATGAGAAAAGCCATCTTCACTGAAACCACATTCAGTACCTTTATGGACATTGGGTTCACATACTTCCTTTACTAATCACTTTTGAAACTTGCTTGTTAGTTGCTTTTCAGGTATTAGGAACTTCTGGATCATAAGGTTTTATAACTTCATTGCGAAAGAAGTTTTAAATATAAGTTTAACAGGGTTTTTTTTTTATATTATTGTTGAACAAACAGTAAAAGGGTGATTAGAACATTGATTTTGGAAAGTTACAAACAGTCTAAGGGTCCAGGTGGATTTGAAATAAGATTTCAAAATTAATTATAAAAACTCTTCCAGTGGGAAATGCTATTCTTTTGAATTTTTTAAAAAAACAAACAAGCATAATAGGATGCAACTTTGAAGGCTGGGCACCAGAGCAAAACAGATTACACTTAAATTTGACTTACTGATACAGAAGAGAGCAAAATGCTTTAACATAGGATATACTGAAGGATATTTGTGAATAATGGACCCAGAAGTTAATTTTCAGAGTGGTTGCCTCTATAAGTTGATTGTGCTTAAAATGTGTTGAAGAAAAGAAAAGGTTTTACTGGACAAGACTGAGGCTGACCTGCAAGTGGACCTATAACTGATAGGTGAAAAGAATGATATGGAAAAAGATGCTACACTGGATATACAAATCATACTGGCTGATGTCTTAATGATTAAAAGGGATACACAAATAAAAAAACAAAAGAGTGACATGGATAACTTTTCTATATTGGGTTTGCAAAAGAAACCTTAAAAGTTTGAAGGTATTGTGCGAGGGAACAAAGAAAAAATGAAATCAAGTTCTAGAACTTTGTTTGAATGGTCTCAAGATCAAGACGGTTAAAAGAAGAAGGAAAGAATATAAAGTTATTTTTTAATTATAATGTTTAATAAAACTACTATAAAAATTAGCTATTGCAAATAGAAGACAACATGTATTCTTCTTTGCCTCTTTTCTCATCTGTAGAAAAAAATGTGCAGGATTCTCTTTGTGCATGCATTGTTTGTCTTCTTAGTGGCTTATCATATTTAAAGAATGTCTTATTACAGGACTAGGAAGTTTAGAGGTTTGTAAAGTTTATAAGGAAGTTTAGATGTTAGGAAAAATAATCTTCACTAGGCCTAGTGAACTTCCAGCTATGGCTTAAGCATAGTTTAGGGACTAGCTGACACAGCAAAATAATAATTAAAATGCATACCAAATCTTTTGATTTCCTCACTGTAGCCATAACAAAAGAGTAGGTTTGATATGTGAATGAAATTTGTTCTCATAATTTGGCATTAAGTCAATTTCCGTGTGATTCTGCATTCTGACATTATATTACATTGATTCATACTGTTTTTTTATACATACATACACCTATATATATAGGTCTGAAATTTCTTCTCTGACATATGTCAGTTCCACTATTATATTATTTTTAATGAAAATATGTCTATGTGAAATGTATACAAACATCTGTACAGAGAGATGTATTATAAATAACAGAATGCAACTTCAGATTCTTTGCAGTCAAGAGATTTCGGCTAGGTAAATGCTCATTTAAGTTTGAAAATGCAGATTATATAATTTCTGTCGTTCTCACTTTAGGGTTCTTGTGATCAGCACGCAGATTTATGTATAAAGTGGTACATCTAGTAAAAGTCTGTTTTAGGTAACATATGATTTAAATGTGTATCTCCTTAACCCTTAATGCAACATTTTGCAGTGTTATCAAGTGATTTGTTTAATGAGCGCTGCATAATATCCAATGCTGAGGGATATATGTGATGTCATTTGCAGCAAAAAATGGAGATTAGTAATTTAATTACTAATTAAATACTATTAATTAGTATTTAATTCTGTCTTTTTTGATCATGCCAACATTTTGGACACATATAAAAACTTTTACAAGAAATGATTCTCCAATTATTATGTCACACCTTATGTTTTCAAAGTGCACTTCCAGCAGTACCCTCTAAAAATAAAGAAAGCACTCAAAAAGAAAGCTTGTATACTTTCAGTTCAGCAGGCTTTCTAACAAAAGATTTCCCAATCTTTGTTTAGCTTTTAATTTTAATTAATTATTTTATTATAATTACTGTATATTTACATTGTCCATTTTCTTTCTTATAAGAAGTATTAGTATCTTTTCATTGTTCACAAAAATAGAAGTAGTGGCTGAACATATGTTGAACATATGTTACATTGTATAACCAATAAGTTAAACTGCATATTTTAGATTGCAAACCCCACTATCCAATCTTCTGGATCGTTCATACACAATGCTTTTTCAGCAGAGATAGTTCAGTGGCTGATAATAAATGTGTGCTGAGTAATCCTATGTGTGCCGATTCAGTAATGGAACTTACTCTCAACTCTAAATGCAATTGACTTCAGGGTCAACCCTTTCCAATATACCTGAGATGCTCACACAACCAAATTAAAAACTAAATTGAGGATCTGCTTTGAGGGGGCGCAGTGGCCAAGTGGTTAAGACACTGGGCTTGTCAGCTGGTCAGCAGCTCAGCAGTTTGGGACCTAAGCATTGTTGTGTAATGGGGTGAGCTCCCATTATTCATCTCAGCTCCTGCAAACCTAGCAGTTCAAAAGCATGTAAAAATGCAAGTAGATAAATAGGTACCACCTTCAGTGGGAAAAGTGACAGTGTTCATGTACCTCGGCATATAGTCATGCAGGCCACATGACCACGGAAGCATCTTCGGTCAAATGCTGGCTGTTCAACTAGGAAATGGAGATGAGCACTATCCCCTGACATGATTGGCAGGGGAAACTTTTACATTTTAGTAGTACTATTTAATACTTGATGCAAAAAAAATCATTCTTGAGATCTATATTTAATATTTGACATCTTACATCATAAAAGATGTGATTCATGTATAACTATAAAATGGCTTGGCAGCAAATATGGTTTATTAGAACTGCAACTAGAATTATTACCACTTTTCTGCAGCCAAAGTAATATGACCTGCAAATCACCTCTGTGGTTTTTCTAACTTGTTTAGATATGTAAGAAATAGATGTCCCCAAAGTAGGATGATGAGGATGAGGATGGTGATGATTTATTCAATGTTGACACTCCAACCAACTCTGAAACTAATGTTACAATTGACTTAATGGAAAACCACAGTGTGTACCAATGGTTGTGGCAGATCAGTTTATGGTTCAGCTATAATACATTTAATGTAGCATCATCCTAAATTTGGATTCCCCACTTAACTGGTTTTCAAACCACAGTGAAAGCTTTCAGGCAACTCTGCAGTTGCTGTTAACGAAAGGAGATGGAAGTTATGTGTGGTACTCTGTGGTGGTGTGTTTACTGTTTAACCATTTTGTACTTAAGTGGATGTGCAAACAAAGTCAAAGAGATAGCCTCATGCTGCTTTTATTAGTTTCAAGTGCTGCACCGTTCAAGAGGGGCATTTTACACATGCTACTGTAAAAAATGGATGATAAAATACTGTATATTTGAATATGTACATTATTATCACTTAGATTGTGCATGAAACAATAGTGTTTGTTTATTCAAAGGTTTGTATATCGGCCTATTTTCAAGACTGATATCAGTCGAGTAAAATACTTAGCAATTTAGAGGGTTTTTTCATTTAAAACAGTTCTTGCATATAACCCAGAATGTAGCAGTGGCAAACCATTTCAGTATATTTCCATGGTTTTGCCCATGTAGTCACCTGTAGTTGAGCTCAGCTGAAGGGTATCTTTTAGTACTTTTAATTATGTGACCCACAATTTACTGAATCGCTGAAGCTGTCTGATTACGAGCAGAATTACAAAACTCAAAGTATGATATGAAATAAGAAGCTATCAGTTAGCAGTATTATCTACTAACCAGTTAAGAGAATGAAATTAGCTGCAGTCAAATATGTCAGCTATTTGGGAATCAGAAATATGAATGAATAACTCCAAAAGACAGATGGAGCAAAATGTTTGCTTTGAATTTAGCAAACTGAATTTCGAATTTAGTACCAACTTTGTTTGGTGCTGCCCAAACCATGTTTTTGTTTTTGACATGTGAAGACCAATAATGTCTTCATACGTAATTTTTAATGCGGAGTCATGATATATAATTGTAATGCAGCAATCATTTTTAAAGTGCATGCACAATTGTATCAGACAGAAGATAGCTAGAACTGAAGTGATGCATTGTTTTACTAATATTTTTAGACAGTCACTTATCAGAGCCCATTTAGTGTATACATGTGTATGCACATATGCACACCTCTTTATCAGTCTGAATTTAATCTATTTTATTATTGCTTTGCGTCCCTTTCTGTTGATTGCAGTATTAATGGTGACAACACTGATAATTTGAAATATACTGGGAGGCCCCCTTCATGACTTCTTTGTGTAATGGTTAATATGGCTGTAAATAGGAGATGAATGTGGCTACTTTTCTAAGTCTATTACTCAGGAGGCCTGTAAACGTGATTGGCTGTTACAATTCTAGCAGAATCATTCGATTTGAGAGCAATAGAGAGATAAGGTATCCAATTACCCAAATGATTTGCAGGGCGAGCTGGTGTTGTCATGGAGATGTGAGTTGGAACAAATTAAATTTTAAGCAATAAAAATAATCTTAAAGCACGTCTGGGAACAAGAACATTTGGCAATGGCACTTACCTGAATTGAATCTTAGTTTGACATGCTGTTTGACATCGATATCCTGTGGGGGCTTAAACTCCTGATATGGCACAGAGTCTCTTAATATGTCACGGCCAAAATAAGAAAATAGTGCTGGCTTTCCCAAACTGGTACCTTCCAGCCACTCAGGATTTCCGTTCCCATCATCCCTAGCCAGCATATCTAGCTTTAAAGAAATGGTGGTTCGTAATACATGTTATTATGAGGTCTATTGTGACATTGTAGATGAGTATTGCAATAGTTGTTTATGGGGAGTGCCCACCCTTGGCAACCTGGCTGAGAAATTCTGAGAATTGAATTCCCCACATCTTAAAGTTGCCAAGGGTGGCATATACAACAAATGCCTGTTGCATACCTTTGAATAATAGCAGTTGCAGTGACTTCATGTATCTGACTAATTAACATCTCAGTTTTAAACGCGCGACAGCTTTACTTACAGCTCTTTAAAGGCAAACAAATTACGATGGCCATTGCCCTGACTCTATCCTTTGGACTGTGGTGTGTTGACTCTTTCAGGTTGTCCTGAAGACATTTTCTGAGCAAATAAAACCTTTTAAAAACGGACCTATGCTGCACAAAGTAAGGTGTTTTCATTTCCACTGTCAGTTCCACTTACAGTCTTTGTGGAAGACTCTTTTGTCCTACGAGTCAGTCTTGTGGAAGGCTGCAAATTGGATGCTTTCTGCCCTCCCCGGCAAAGGGAAAGTATCTCTAAGCCATTTTGTTAACAATTTTCAGATGTAAGACAAGTAACTTCTGAGAGAAGGACATACTTCAGGTGATAAAGAATAACAATCTAAATGTGTTTCTGTGTCAGAAAAGACTACTTCCCCCTTATTAACGCTATATCAAACCGATTCGTGCCTTACACCATGGATTTAAAAAAGAACACTGTAAAAAGCTTTCATCCTCGTATCGGTTAGACAGATGGATACAAAAATTGGTCCGAGGTCAAGCCATTTGCAGCATACTCACAGCCTTCGATTTTCCTTACCACAGATCATCTCAAATGATTCGGTAATGACCAAAAGGGCAGCCTTGACCTTTATTCCCCGGTGGATTACGGTTACACTGTATAAATGGCAAGAACATTTTGCTCATTCAGATGGAGTTTGCAGCTCTATTTTGTTGAAGCCTCCATAGCACAAATGCAGGGATCTGAACACGGCTGCTTATTTTCTGGCAAAGCTAACTGTATAGTTTCAGTTTCAGTTAGGCAATCATACAATCCTTGTAAAAGGTTTTTTCCCCCTGTCCTAGGACCTTGAAGAGTCATCCTGCTCTTTTTCTTTTTTAAAAAAAACAACCTGGGTTTTTAAAGTACTGATAGAAAATGAACTTGGCAGAAACTTCTTTCAATTAATGCTTATATATTTCCTTTTTCATGTTCATGTCATTTAATTTTATCATAACAGTTTTTTTCCTTTATTTTGGCAAATGGTTTGCTTATCATATGGATCTTTTTTTAAAAAATATCTTTTGTGACATATCGTAGTTCCTGATTATAATTTATAGATTTCTAGAGGTTAAAAGATATTTATTCTGTAACTGTCTAGGCTTGAAGGTGATCTTTAAGAACCTCTTAAATCTACAATGAGTAATAGTCAGCTGTACAGCCACTTAAGCAGGAAAACTCAACAGATTAGCCAATTTGTATAATAAATATTTTCTATTAATGGCTCATCAAAAATAATAATATAAGAATAATAAGGCCAGAACTGTGTCTATGATTGAAATTCTATTGCTGTGGTAGTGAGAAGAAAGATTTTTTAAAAAAATCTATGGTTTGCTTTGAATTTGAACGACACAGGAAATAGAAGTAACAGATATGATTTGTGTTTTCCTTTCTGTGGTTGCTTCTTTGTAGCTGTAGTATCATGCAAAAATCCACTTGGATATTGCAGCATATTATATAGGAATGTATTCAACCCAGGGTTGTTTATTAAAGTATTTTGTTTGTAGAACCTCGATTGAAATATTCTCTTGAAATATTGCAGGTTGGCTGTTGTTCCATTTGAGCAACATTATTCAATGTTTTGAATGTTCCACCACAGAAAACCATTAGAAATGGAGACCAGCTATTGCTGCCTTACTTTTTACCCCAGTTATAGGAGGTACATGGTACATGCCCACGATAAATGCTATCTGCCATTTGGATTGCAGGAAAATAAGGATTTTTTATTTATAATTTAAAAATAATTATTTTTAAAATAGTTTGATAACATCAGATGAATCCCCCAGGAAAAAGTAGGAACAACACTATTGAAATACAAAAAAAAATTGAAAAATATATTCAAGTTAATATGTTATAAAATACATACTCCCTCAAAAAGGATATTTTCCCCAGGTTTTTTTTTTAAAATAAGCCTCCTCTGTCCTTTAGCCATGGGAGATTGAGATCAACTAATTTCTTATGAAGATTTTTGATGAGAGCCAATTTGGTGTCGTGGTTAAGCTATCAAGCTGGAACCCAGGAGACTGGGGCTTCTAGTCCCACTTTAGGCATGAAAGCCAGCTAGGTGACTTTGGGCCAGTCACTCTCTCTTGGCCCAACTCACCTCACAAGGTTACTGTCATGGAAATAAGAGGAGAAAGGAATATTAAGTATGATTGATGCCTTGAATTGTTTACAAAATAAATGGATTATAAAGTATACAACATATAAAAAATACTATAAGACATGAGGACATGTATAGAGTGAGCACGCACACAAAGTTCACAACCCATCAAACCCACTTTGCACTAATATCTACATGTATACAAAATATCAGCATCATTAGCAACACTTGTATGTGAAACAAACCAGTGAGTGCACAAAATGTACATGTTTTACATTACTTGCTTCCAAAAGAAAGAAAGAAGAAAAACAGACTCATAGTACAACACTTGGAGAGCTCATGCAACCACGCACATGAATTCTTAACTTTTCTCTCGCATTAAAGAAAAACAAAAGCAACAATTTACTAGGCAGTCAAGCAGCGACAAGCCGTTTTCTCCTGTCTGACCATATGTTTAATTGCTTTTCTCCATTCAACACTCCACTCCCACATCACCTTATTCAATCTAAAGCAATAGCAGCAAAGATATGACTGGTCCCTGCTGTGGTATTGGCTATGCTGGGAGAAAGAAAGCAGTTGCAAGTCACAAAACAACAGTCCAATTAAGGTGCTATGAGCAACTGGAACATTCAAAACTATGCATCAGCTGAGCTTATTATTATGCAAATTCTGCTATTTGCGTAAAGTAGTATGGGGGAGGGGAGAAAAAACATCATGTTTGTTTCATGATTAGAGCCTGCTGTCCTACTCATAGGACACCCCAAGTGGCAAACACATGTGGGAGTGCTGTTGTTGCTTTTTATCCTAGGCAGACTTCCACTGGGGTTTCATGTCTAGGAAACACAGTTCATGCCACTTCTAGATTGGCTTTTCTGGAAATGGCATAAAAATGCCAAGCATGTCATATGGCTGGCAGGATTTTTCAGGGCTCCGTAAACCAATAGCTGCAGGAACTACTTCATCTTAAGAGGTCTTTTAAGAGTTACATTAATCATAGAAAGGATGGTGTCAGTTTGAACCAGGTACAAGTTCTAACAAAAGACATGTTAGCACTGCATTGAATTGTCATGAGATTCATTATTTTTCTGTGAGTGCTATCATTTTGGTGGGTGCAACAAAGTTTTACAATCTTGCCTTTCCTTCCACGCTGTCCTCTACTTGTGAGTGGAATGTGTTCTTTTTTCTTCAATTTGCTGCTATTTGGAAATGGTGGAGGACAATTTTTGACAGCCAAGATATATATTCCCTTCTGGTAGTAGCTGCTGTCTGTGTGCAGAATGCAGTAATGTTATGGAATGACATCTGTGGCTGACTGACTTCATGTGGATACTTTGAACAGCATCGTGGTCAGTGGGAGGCACCTGGGAACATCTGCCTTGTTTGTCAATGGTC
The DNA here is from genome assembly GCA_032468055.1 of Acrochordus granulatus. Lineage (NCBI taxonomy): Eukaryota > Metazoa > Chordata > Lepidosauria > Squamata > Acrochordidae > Acrochordus > Acrochordus granulatus. The sequence goes on from JANHZU010008124.1 coordinate 187,984, forward strand.
CACTTCTAGGACTAGCTGTTGTTTTGTGTGGTTTTGCCAAAGGTAGTGAAAACTACCAAATGTTTACAAAACAAGCCTTCTATGTATACATACCCTAATTTGACAGCAGTGTGTAAATTTGTTAATTATTTGTGCACTAGAAATTCAGTAGCCGAATTTAGATTCTTTTTTCAAACTGAGGAAACTTAAGCATGAAGTATTTGGTTTACTGTACAACGAGACAGTAAGAGAAGGAGTTAGTGATGCTACACATCATAATAAAAATAATTACTTTTAAATGTATTTGCCACCTTACTCTGAGCAACTCTGCACATCTTTAGTGAAGTTAACAAATGAAGAAATGTTTTTAATTTATTCTGAGATGTGTTAGAAATTAATATTCCACGCTACTTCCATATAAGAATTTCCTGTACGAGAACTAATTGGTGAGATGATTCTTGAGTATTTGAATATTTAGTTTAATTTCTTGCATCTAATAAAGGACAATGATGATGGTGCCTTTTGAAGTCAGGAAACTGGATTGTCTTTCAAATAACAAAACTTTACTTCTCTCAGAAAATGTAGCTGAAAGTAAAAGCTTTCAATGATATCCTGTTTAATTAACACAATGAAATTGCATTTTATAAGCTACTTAGCTTTTTATACATCTCTATTTTGAATTTAAATTGTGGAAAGCACTTTATTCCTTTTCCTCTACCCCAAAATATTTTTTTAATGACATCATGTATGACCTCTCCAAAGGGTTGTTTGAACTTTTGGTTGAAAGGAACATTTCTTTGTCATATAGCATTTACAGTTGATAGCATTACAAGAGCAGTGTGGTGATTGTGACAGGAAAAAAGAATTCAGATAATTAAAAATAGGAGGTTGTAAGCAAACATTAAAATATCCTTTCAAATATTTTATCCTGGATTTATTGTTTTATTAATATACTAAGTAATTTTTTGTTGAATATAAGCAGCTAGAATCCTATTATTAGTAACTGCTTTAACACAATCAAAGTCAGATGGGAATTGCAATTTTCCAATTCTAAATAGACAAAGGCCAACTATTTTAAAATTGAATGAAATTTTGAATTTTCCTGTGTAGAAATTTGGAAGAAAGTTGGTGTAATTCTACCTCCATAGTTAAAAAATGAATTTGAAAACTACTTTCTTATCTTCCTGATGTTGTCTCACTCCTTTTGTTGTTAAGCCAGCTAATGGATGGATAAGTATACGTGCATTCTGTAATTTAGCAGCAGTAGCAAAAGAACAAATTTATTCTTCCTCTTTGCTGATTTCTTATCACTGCTACTTGTCAGGCCAGGAATTAGATGGCACAGTGACAGCTGTGCATACATTAGGAAAAAAATAAATAAAAAGAAGAGATGTAAAATACAGTAATTCTTTGAACTACAGTCCTGATGCTTGGAAAAATTTGGCTTAAGTTTAGGATTTTTGGGGGTGCTTCTTTCCTGGCCCCATTTTTATAACATTTTTGAGAATTCAGGAGTATTCACACCTTTTTCAGTCATTCTTACAAAGTCATCACTGAGTATGGGCTTGGAAACTTGCTAACTTTCTATGTTAAAAGATTCAGCAAATACTTCCTGCCATAGGTCATGATGTATGATGATTATAGGTACATGGGCTCTCAGTAGTGTGATTATTTACCTAAGCTTTCAGTTAGTACAAGGAAATACCTTAACTTTAATGTTATTTTTAAATTTTGAATAAGAATTTATTTTTTCATTGGAAAAAATGACCCATGGAAACTGATGTATTAGGAAACAATGTACTACATTCTTTTGGTGAAAACAACTTAAGTATCATACATTTTAATCTGAGTTAAATATGTCTTGTTTCTTCTGTAGAAAGCAGAAGGGAAAAAATATCTGAACAAATATTTACAGAATCTGAAGCAGGCATTTTTGAAACTGTTCAAGCACCTGTCTTTTTTCCCTTTAATCACTCAGTTCAGTATGAAATGTTGACAAAATGACAAATAACAATACTTGAAACTGACTATGTTTCAGATCAAAACACTTTTAAGTTAATAAAAAAATACACATACCTTCTATAGAATGTGAACAATCTCAACTTTATCTTGCTGAATTCTCCCATAATGCTTACGATGCTTTAGAAAGGAGGGCACTGATTGAGTCTGGAGCCTTGGCAAACTTGTCATTTACAAATAAATCAAAAGATCATCATTGCCATAGCAAAGGACTAATGACTGGGGTTGCTGTGTGCTCTTTGATAGGCCCCACACTCAAGCCTGCTATTAAAAATGAATGCATTCAAGAGGCCTTACATTAAGAACATAAACAATTAAGGGTACTTGAGGGCTTTCACAAGAGGAACCAGCCCTGCAAATCTGCTTTGGTAGTGAGCAAAGAAAATATGGGCAATTAGTGTTGATGTATCTGCTGTCTGCAAGGGTTGGTTTCTTTATCCCACATTGTTTTAACTGTCCTCTGTATTTGCAGATCAGAAATCTAACGATAAGCTGTGTCAAGCTAGCCACAGCTTAGAATTCATGAATATTACATGAATTTGAGGGGCTGTGTCATGCATTTCAAAGATTTAATGCCATCTATATTGCATATTCCTAAAGCATAGCTTACATTTCTTATCGATTGACTAGTTTGGGGTTATTCATCCCCCACTTTTGGGGTTGGATTCTGGTCTCATGAGTATTTCTGAGAGTTTTTTTAATGTTGTAAGCTTGTCTTTATTTTGTATCTGGAGCTCTCATTATTAGTTGTGGAAAGTTTCAAGGTACCTTGAGTTCTTATTCAAAAAAGAATAGGATGCCATGAATGACAAACATTTCTTTGGTTCACAGGTGGTTTGAATGACAAACATTGCGTCAGTGCTCTGTAATCATATATAATGAGATATTAGCACATCCTGGAACAGTTTAAGAGATCAGTTAGAATGTCGCAGGGTTTTTTAATTAAATTTGTTAATTGATTTTTTGCTGAATTGCACTTTTTAATAAAGTAATGTAATGCAATATTTGATATTAGCATGAGTAGAACAATGATGGGCCAGGTAATAATAAAAAAATAAGCAGATTTCCACCCAGATTTATGTTTAATATGAACCATAGTTTTCATGACTATGAAAACTATGATGCTTGAGCTAGCACATAAACTAAGCATAGATTGTTATAAAATATCTATTTGGATAACAGCTTGTACAGATTTCTAATATCTGATTTTTCAGCATCCAGAAAACCTCAAATCAAGTAGTAAAAGACAGGCAAAATCTCATGCTAGATTTGAATCAATGCTTTTATTTGCTTATGATCTATATAATAAAAAAATATATTTGATCAAATGTTCAGTCGCTAAGTCATGTCTGACTTTTCAGTGGCAGAATAACAGACCTCCCCTGTTCTCCACTGGCTCCTGGAGTTTGCTCAAATTCATGCTTATTGTTTTGATGATGCTATCTTAATCATCTCATCCTCTGCCATCCCTTTCTCCTTTTGCCTTCAATCTTTCCCAGCATCACAGTCTTTTTCCAATAAGTCCTTTCTTCACATTAGATGGCCAAAGTATTTGAGCTTCAGCTTCGGTATCTGTCCTTCCAATGAACAGTCAGAGTTGATTTCCTTTAGGATTGACTGGTTTGATCTCTTTTCAGTCCAAGGGACTCTCAAGAGTCTTTTCCAGCATCACAAAGGCATCAATTCTTCAGCACTCAGCCTTCCTTATGGTCCAACTCTCACAACCCATAATTTGTTGGCAAGGTGATGTCTCTGCTTCTTACTACACTGTCTAGGCTTGCCATAGCTTTCTTCCCAAGGAACAAGTGTCTTTTGATTTCATGGCTGCAGTCACTCTCTGCAGTGATCTTGGAGTCCAAGAAAGTAAAATCTGTCACTGCTTCCATTTCCTCCTCTTCTAACTTGCCAGAAAGTGAAGGGACCAGATGCCATGATCTTAGTTTTTTTAATTTTTCATGTTGAGTTTCAAGCCAGCTTTTGCACCCTCTTTCACCCTCACCAAGAGGCTCTTTAATTACTCTTTACTTTCTGCAATTACAGTGGTTTTGTTTACATATCTGAGGTTGTTGATATTTCTCCCAGCAATCTTAATTCTGGCTTGTGATACCAGCCTGGTATTTTACATGACTGTACTCTGCATATGGAGAATGACAATATACATTATTCTTGTACTTTCCCAATTTTAAACCAATCCATTGTTCCATATCTGATTCTAACTGTTGCTTCTTGATCCACATACAAGTTTCTCAGAAAGAAAGGTAAGATGGCCTGGTACTTCCATCTCCTTAAGAATTTGCCACAGTTTGTTGTAATCCACACAATCAAAGGCTTTAGCATAGTCACTCAAGAAGAATTAGAGGTTTTTCTGGAACTCCCTTGCTTTTTCCATGATCCAGCAAATGTTGGCAATTTGATCTCTAATTCCTCTGACTCTTCAAAACCCAGTCTGTACTTCTGGTAGTTATTGGTTCACATACCGCTGAAGCTTATCAGTTAGTATTTTGAGCATAACCTTGCTAGCGTGTGAAATGAGCGCAATGGTATGGTACTTTGAATATTCTTTGGCATTGCCCTTTGGGATTGGAATGTAAACAGACCTTTTCCTATCCTGTGGCAATTGTTGAGTTTTTCAAGTTTGATGCATATTGACTGAGCACTTTAACAGTATAATCTTTTAAGATTTTAAATACTTCAATTGGAATATCACCACCTCCACTAACTTTGTTGTTAGTAATGTTTCCAAAGGCCCACTTCACACTCCAAGGTGTCCAGTTCTAGATCAACAACCACACCATTAGGGTTATCACAGACATTTAGATCTTTTTTGTGTAGATTTTCTTGCATTTTCTTCTTAATCTCTTCTGCATCTGTAAGTTCTCTACCATTTTTGTCCTTTGTCATGCCCATTTTTGCACAAAATATTCCTTTGATATCTCCAGTTTTCTTAAAGAGATCTCTAGCCTTTCCCAGTCTACTGTTTTCCTCAATTTCTTTGGATTGCTCATTTAAGAATGACTTCTTATCCCCCTTGCTGTTCTTTGGAAATCTGCATTCATATGAGTATGTCTTTCCCTTTATTCTTTGCCTTTCACTTTCCTTCTTTTCTCAGCTATTTGTAAAGCCTCATCAGACAGCCATTTTGCTTTCTTGCATTTATTTTTTCTTGGGGATGGTTTTAGTAGATACCTCTTGTACAACGTTATGCATCTCCGTCCACATTTCTTCAGGCACTCTGCCTACCAGATCTAATCCCTTAAATTTATTCCTCACTTCCACTGTTTATTCATAAAGGATATGATTGAATAGTGGAGTGATTTTTCCTGCTTTCTTCAATTTAAGCCTGTATTTCGCAATAAGAAGCTCATGCTCTGAGCCACAATCAGCTCCAGGTCATGTTTTTACTGATTGTATAGAGCTTTTCCATTTTCAAATTTTGGCATTGACCATCTGGTGATGTCCATGTATAAAGTCTTGTTTGAAAAGAGTGTTTATTATGTGTTTTCTTAACAAAACTCTGTTAGCCTTTACTTTGGTTCATTTTGTAATTCAAGGCCAAACATACCTGTAATTCCAGTTATCTTTTGACCTCCTACTTTAGCATTCGAATCTCCTTTGATGAAAAGGACATATTTTTCTTGTGTGAGTTCTAGAAGGTGTTGTAGGCCTTCATAGAACCAGTCAACATCAGTGGTTGGAGTGTAGACTTGGATTACTGTGATGTTAAATGATTCACCTTGGATTTGAACCAATATCATTTTGTTGTTTTTGATATTGTACCCCATTATTTCTTTCCTCACTTTTTTATTGACAATGATGGCTACTCCATTTCTTCTAAGGGATACTTGTCCATAGTAATATATATAGTGGTCATCTGAATTAAATTGCACATTCCTATCCATTTAGATTTACTTATTCCCATGATGTCAGTGTTCATTCTTGCCATCTCATGTTTGACCCCACCTAGCTTACCTTAATTTATAGATCTTACATTCCAGATTCCTATGCAATATTGTTCTTTACAGCACTGGAGTTTCCTTTCACTACCAGACACATCCACAACTGTGCATCCTTTCGGCTTTGGCCCAGCTGTTTCACTCTTTCTGGAGCTACTTGTAATTGCCCTCTACTCTTACCCAGTAGCATATTGGACACCTTCCGACCTGAGGGGCTCATCTTCTGGCTTCATACCTTTTAGCCTTTTGAAACTGTCCATGGCATTTCTTGACAAGGATACTGGAGTGGGTGGCCATTTTCTTCTCCAGTAAATCATGTTTTGTCAGAACTCTCCGCTGTGGCCTGTCCATCTTGGGTGGCCCTGCATGGCATTGCCCATAGATTCACTGAGTTATGCAAACCCCTTCACCATGACAAGGCAGTGATTGATGAAGAGGTTGTTCAAATATATGTGGAGCTATAGCAGATGTTCTTCAGCAAGCTGAACTCTGTGTGATGAAGTATATATTCTAGAAATTTGATGTAATATTGGGGTACTTCACATTTTTATAACATTTGTCTTTCACATGATTTTGTAAACTAAAATATAATGTGTGTGTGTTTAATCCAAATATTTACTTTTCTCTATAGACTGAAATTGCCAAGAGATTGAATACAATCTGTGCACAAGTCATCCCATTTTTGTCTCAAGAAGTAAGTACAAATGTTCAGCTGTTTAAAGTGAAATTATGTTGCATCTTTGTTTGTAAATTAGCTAGTTTTTAAGATGTTAATTTTATCAAAATTCAGAAGAATGAGGAACATCTGTTGTAGTTGAAGTACACAGGCCCCCTGTTAATTTGGTGTAGCAGATGAGATGAGATACACCAACTGTATAACTGGTGAAATAGCTCATCCACAAAATTATTCTTTCCAACACAGGGGGAGGCAGACTAAAAAGATTCTCAAGATTTTTTTAATGCCAGCATTAGCTTAGCAGTTGCTAGTCTAGCCATTTGTTAAATCCTCTGCAAATAAAAATGATAGTGTTTAATGGCACACTAAACTTTTTGAGTGGCACTTGCAAAAATGCTTTCTGAAAAACTTCTGAGAATGGATTGGAATTCTGAAACCATTTTTATGTATCCTTTGGGAATCTAAGAAAAAGGACTGACTTGTCATGTGTGTTAAGTTTCTTGACAAACATTCATTAGAGCCAGTTTGCTATAATGGTTAAGGCATCAGACTAGAAACCAGGAGACTATGTCCCATTTTAGGCATGAAAGCTGGCTGGGTGACTTTGGTCAGTTTTTCTCAGCCCAGCCCACCTCACAGTGGAGGTTATTTCGGGGATTATAGGAGGCAGATTCATTGTGTATGTTTGCTGCTTTGAGTTATTTATAAAAAATAATAAAGGCAGGATATAAATAAAAAAATAAATTAGCATTTGCATACTCTGTAGGATTATGCCATGAAACACTGTAAAGCATAGATGGGAATTTTCTGGGGTAGGAGAACCTGGTTACTAGCATAGATAGTATTGTGTGGGGGAGAACCTGATAGCTAAATTGTGATAATAGTAGGCCATTGGGAAGTGCCTATCTTAATAGATGTGATAATACAACATGAATGGGCCAGATATACTGCCTAGTGTCTTGTCACACACATTCCCCTAGCTCACAGTTGGCACCCAGGTGCCTTGAATCTCCCCAATGAGATAGTGTTAAGGCAAGGGCTGAGATTATCAACAAGCTCAGCCAACAGTATGGTTTAGTGCAATATGCACAACCTCAGTGTGTAAACAGAAGAATTATTTATCAGCTTGGGAAGATTAACTTATAAACAAACTGTAATGAAAGCTATGTATCATGTTGAAAGGAAGTCGCATCTCAGTTTGCTAGTTTAATTTAAAAATGCCCTTCTCTTCTGCTTAAATCTGAAGTAGTGGTTGTTCTGATAATGAACATTTATTGTCCTTCCAGCATCAACAACAAGTGGCTCAAGCAGTGGAACGTGCCAAACAAGTGACCATGGCTGAGCTGAATGCCATCATCGGGGTACGTGGCCTTCCAGGTCTACCTCCTACAGTGTGTATAACCAGCTTTCCTTTCTTATTGCTTTTGGCAGTTTTGATGTTTAATGTTTGATATGTAATAATATATTTGATAGTTACTGCTATCTTTTATGTATTTATATTATTGAAACCTGTGCATAATTTATCTAATAATCCTGTTTTAACCTATATTTCATTGACTTAACTTGTGTATGGAATGATTCTGAATTGTAAATTAATATTTGGAGTTGGTAAGTCATAAGTTAAAAAACAAAGCCAAACTGATTAGAACTGATATATTTTGTTGGAATTAACAGACTTTTTGTGGTATCTGAGTCATTTGGTAATCTGAATATCTACATTTAAAAAAAATAACCTTTGCATGTTATGCAAGTTAAATTATTCTTTTCACATTTATAAAAGAAAAAAATGGACTGGGAGAAAGTTAAGAAATTTTAATTTCTGCTTTTGTTTAACTACGATGTGCTGTATCATCCCAATTAACGTACCATGATGAAGTCAACTATAATGTCATAGTTATGCCCCAAAACAATAGGACAAGGTATATTTATACAAAAATAGAAATAGGTATTTTACCTCTGGTGCAAGTGGTTAAGAGCTCGGCTTGCCGGCTGGAAGGTTGGCAGCCCGGGATCGTGATCCAGCGTTGCCGCGCAGCAGGGCAAGCACCTGCTGTTCCGCCCCAGCTCCCACCCACCTAGCGATTCGAAAGTGCGCGAGCGCGAGTAGATAGATAGGTACCTTCCGGCGGGAAGGTAACAGTGTCCGTGCATCTTAAGGTGTCCAGTCATGCTGGCCACATGATCACGGAGCTGTCCCAGGACGAACACTGGCTTCTTCGGCTTGGAAATGGGGATGAGCACCGCACCCTAGAGTCGGTCACGACTAGAAGGGTCTCCTTTACCTTTTACCCGACTTGATGGAAAGAAATGAGAAAGAGTAGCAGACAATCTTTAAGTTTGCCAGAACATCATGTGCAAACTATCTGCTAATGTGTGAAAACAAGTAGCAAACTTGTTTTGCCTTATGACCATCATGTACCAGACATTTTACTTGTTATATACATTAGTTTTACCATGCTTAAGAAATATATCACTTGTATTTTTGTCCTGTTGCTTCTGTTACTACAAGAACAAGAAGTCCTCCTTTTTCTGATTTTTATTCATATGCAAGTACTTTGAGACATTCAAATTACTTTACTACTTTATGTTAATTGCTTCTCAGAAGATGCCCTGCTGGTCTTTATAGTTCCTTCAGACACTTTGTAATGATAATTAGACATGCTGCTGTATGGATTAACAGTGCAATAGTCCAGTGCCCTTTTCAAACAATGGCACCGGTTAATCCATCTGTGCTTAAAATTACTTCCCAACTGGAAATGGGGAAAAAAACCAAGACTGAGGGAGGATTAAAAGAATGATCCTCCGCTTGAAAATGCTCCTTTTATCAATTTCTGAATTGTAGATCTGTGGTAAACTATTGGTAGTCAATTAGGTGAAATAAACTGGGAGAATGACCTTCATTTCCTTTTAATGGCCATTCCTCTCTGCAAGTGTCAGTAGATGTTCTGTGTAAATTTTATTCAAGGAGCTTTATTACGTGCTACAGATTAGCTTCCTCTAAACATACCTCCCTTTTAAACTAGGTTCTTGTTTTTCCCTTTTTTCCTACTCCATCAGCTACCTTTTTTCTAGAGATTTTGTCTTCTTGAACCCTAACTTGTCCCTGTGATGTCTTAACTTGGAACTTTGTTCAGAAGTTCAGTTGAGTATTTTCTATGTGTATAAGTTTGTTTAGCTGCTTAACTAAAAATAGTTTTAAAATAAATTGGAAATGTTTATATTGGACATTTAATATTTTGTGGAATATCTGGCTTGTATCTTTCGACAGAGTGCTACCTTTTCCTTAAAAGTACAGTGCAGCCAAATGAACCACACTGATTTTTTGCAGACTACTTCCAGTTGAATGCAGACTGCACATTCAACTGTATCCCTGCTTTTTTAATTAATGTGTATTTTTTAAAATAAATTTTATTGATTTTCAATTACAAAGAAAAACACAAAATATAACATAATACATAATAAAACTAAAACTGAAGTAACTAAACATGACAAAAAACAATAAAATAGCAAAAAACCCAACCACCCCAGGAAAAAAATAATCTGTCTATATTATTCCTAACTTAAACTTTGTATGCATATCCTCACAAATCAACATCCCCAAAAGATGTTTCCCTTTTAAAT
>JANHZU010008126.1:5405-27430 GCA_032468055.1 Acrochordus granulatus
TTCTCGATTGCTTTCTGAGAAAAAGTGTCTAGAGAGGAGATCAGGTACTTCTGCCTGAGTGTAAGAAAAATGTACTAGTATTAACTAATCCTGGAAGATTTTCTATATTCAAAGTGTGATCAAGCTAATGCTTTTAAATGCTAGTGATAGACTATTGCTCCCTTTTATTTTTATAATAGTATTTAAATCCCATGCTGAATTGTGGCTAAATTTTGGATATAGTTTAGGCTGAATAAGTTTTCTGCAGGCTGCTATGTGAGTAGGAAATTGGGTCCTTTTGATTTACAGTCCAAAAGGGAACCAAAACAAGGGCATACAATTAAAAAAAAAATAATCTCACAGGGCTCAATGATTATTGCTTTGTTATTTTGATGAAAGTAACTAGAGCTGCAGACATCCAGGAGTGTCTCTTGAGCCTAAATAGTAAAAAGCAAAACACTCAATTGAGTGCCACTAGTGTGCAAAGCCTATAAATTTCTTGACTGAAATAAAAGTCATATGATACCACTTTAGAGGAACTATATAGCATCAGAAGAGTTGACTAATGGTGAATATTAGGATGGGAGGAGGCTTAAATTAGGACCAGACTCTAGCCAGCTTTCTAGGATGAACTGAGATATTCTTGTCCACTTGGTGAATGTCTCTGGACTATTAATTATCTACAGACAACAATTTGCCCAGTTTTATCAACAGTTTGAGAATCACTGTTGTTGAGTGCCCAGTGATGTAACTTCTCACATCAGAATTCTAGAAGGCATAGTATGCAGAGAATTATTTGTTTGTTTATATCCCACCTTTATTATTTTTACAAATAACTCAAAGCATCAAACATATTTAATACCTCCTTATCCTCCTGTTTTCCCACAACAACAACCCTGTGAAGTGAGTTGGGCTGAGAGAGTGTGATTGGCTCATGGTCATCCAGCCAACTTTCATGCCTAAGATGGTACTAAAACTCAAAGTCTCCTGGTTTCTGGCCTGGGCCCTTAACTACTAGACCATACTGGCATTCTGAAAGCATTTTATATTTTAACTTCTTTAGAGAAATGGTAGGAATTACCATCTGGCAAATAATATGGTAGATGAATTTCTGTTGGCTTTGATCTTATCTTGAATTTCTGCTTTTGGTAACAGGTTCTTTCAGCATTCTGAATGCAATGGTTGCAAATTTTCAGAGTAATCTTAATTTCAAAGTTAAATTACCAACTAATGCCACTTTGGTCAACATTTCTGATGAAAATTTTATGCAGAATTATATGGAAGCAATAACGTACACTGCATCTACAACATTTTTAGTTGGGATTATTCAGGTAGGAAACACACTTGAATAATTTCTTTTTCTTAATATATTTTTATTATTACCAGTGCTTTTATGCCACTTTAAGCAAGTTAATAAGGTTGTGCATATGTGTATGCATGTGCATGCACATACATCAATAATAGTAATAAAGCAATAATGAGCAATACTCTCAAACACCCTCTCAGGGATCGCTGCCTTCTTGTGGCCAGGGGGCTTGCATGACTCAGTGAAGCTATAAGCTATACTGTGTGGGGCCACCCAAGATGGACAGGTCATAGTGAAGAGTCCTGACAAAATATGGTCCACTGGAAAGCTACTGGGGAAGAGCAGAGGGCATTTATAAGTAGCTCCAGAAAGAGTGAAACACATTTCATTCTGAATGAAGCAGTTGGGCCAAAGCCAAAAGGATGCTCAGCTGTGGATGTGTTTGGTGGTGAAAGTCCAATGCTGTAAAGAACAATATTGCAAAAGAACCTGGAATGTAATATCTATGAATCAAGGTAAGCTGGATGTGGTCAAATATGAGATGGCATATTGAACATTGACATCTTGGGAATCAGTTAACTGAAATGGACAGGAATGGGCAAATTGAATTCAGGTACTGACAATATCTACTACTGTTGGTAAGAAATCCTTAGAAGAAATGGAGTAGCCATCATAGTCAATAAAAGAGTGGGAAAAACAGTACTGGGATACAATCTCAAAAATGACAGAATGGTCTTGGTTTGAATCCAAGGCAAAACATTCAGCATCATAATAATCCAAGTCTACACTCCAACCATTGATGCTGAAAAGGCTAAAATTGATTGGTTCTATGAAGGCCCACAACACCTTCTAGATCTAACACCAAAAAAACAATATGTCTTCTCATCAAAGGGCATTGGAATTCTAAAGTAGGAAGTCAAAAGATAACTGGAATAACAGGCAAGTTTGGCCTTTAAAAAATGAAAAAGGGTAAAGGCAAACAGAATTTTGTCAAGAGAACATGCTGGTCACAGCAAATATTCTTTTCCAACAACCCAAGAGGTGACTCTACACATGGATATCAAGATGGTCAATACCAAAATCAGATTGATTATATTCTTTTCAGCCAAAGATGGAGAAGCTCTACACAGTCAATAAAAAGGTTAGTTTACATTCCAGTCCCAAAGAAGGGCAATGCCAAAGAATGTTCAAACTGCCATACAATTACACTCATTTCACATGCTAGCAAGGTTATTCTCAAATACTACAAGCTAGACTTCAGCAGTATATGAACTGAGAACTACCAGAAGTACAAGATGGGTTTTAAAGAGATAGAGGAACAAGAGATCAAATTGCTAATGTTCACTGAATCATGGAGAAAGCAAGGGAGTTCCAGAAAAACATCTTCTGTTTCATTGACTACACTAAAGCCTTTGATTGTGTGGATCACAACCAACTGTGGCAAATTCTAAAAGAGATGGGAGTACCAGACCACTTTACCTGTCTCCTAAGAAACCTGAATGCTGGCCAAGAAGGAACAGTTATAATCAGACACGAAAAAACTTATGGGTTCCAAATTGGGAAAGGAGTATGACAAGGCTGTATATTGTCACACTTATATGCAGAGTACATCATGCAAAATGCTAGGATGGATGAATCACCAGATAATTAAGATTGCCAGGAGAAATATCAACAATCTAAGATATACAAACAATACTACTCTAAATAGCATAAAGTGAAGAGAAACTAAAGAGCCTCTTGATGAGAGTGAAAGAGGAGAGTGCAAAAGCTGGTTTGAAACTCAACATTAAAAAAACTAAGATAATGGCATCTGGTCCCATCACTTTATGGCAAATAGAAGGGGAAGAAATGGGACCACAAAAGATTTTATTTTCTTGGGCTCCAAGATCACTGCAGATGGTGATTGCAGCCATGAAATTAAAAAGCACTTGCTCTTTGGGAAGAAAGTTATGGCAAATCTAGACAGCATATTTAAAAGCAGGGACATCACCTTGCCGACAAAGGTCTGTATAGTTAAGACTATGGTTTTCCCAGTAATAGTGAATGGCTATGAGAGTTGGATCATAAAGAAGGCTGAGTGCCAAAGAACTGATGCCTTCAAATTGTAGTGCTGGAGGAGACTCTTGAGAGTCTCTTGGACTGCAAGGAGATCAAACCAGTAATCCCAAACGAAATCAACCCTGTCTGTTCATTGGAAAGACAAATAGTGAAGCTGAAGCTTAAATACTTTGGCTACCTAATACAAAGTGAGGACTCATTGGAAAAGACTGTGATGCTGGAAAAATTGAAGGCAAAAGGAGAAGGGGATGACAGAGGATGCGATGGTTAGATAACATCAGCACGTAGATGTGAGTTTGGGCAAGCTCCTGGAGACAGTCAAAGACAGGAAGGCCTGATGTGCTGCAGTCCATGGGGTTGAGGAGAGTCTGACACAACTGAGCAACTGAACAACAACAACCCTCAAACATTCTAGGCATATATTCCATTGACTCCTAAATCCCCAAATGTTTGAATAAACACTCTGATCTTAAAGAGTTTTCTCAATAATAGTGACATGGACGCTAATCTTGGAACATTTGTTTCCATAGGTGTGGGAGCTCTGGCAGAGACTGCTAACTTCTCTCCATTTCACTCATGGAGAATTAGAATTCTTAGTACTGTATATTCAAAAAGAGAAAAAGGCTGTCAATAACATATAATATGATACATATTTGAACACATATAGTGAATGAAAGTTAAATCTTAGCACTTAAGAAGTTGTCTCTGCAATCCTAGACATGTATTTTTGAGAGTAGGCTCTAGTGAAAATAGAGAATTTTACTTCTGAATAAACAAATACAGGATTGTGCGATGAGTCTAATAAAATAATCCTCAACTGATCTACTCAAATCATAGTACTGTATTTTTACACTCCATTCTTTTTTATGCATGAAAATTCTATATTAATTCTGCACCAGTACTTTTCAGTAATATTTTTATTATTGACTCTTATTGAAAAAACATTTATTTCCTTTAAAATACAATGTATTTTTTATTCTTTATACGCCATATTTTATAGTAGGGTTAAGAATAACATGGAAAGAAAATTAGATCTTTAGTTGAAAGCAAGGAGAAGAGAACAAACTTAGGGATTACTGTCTGAATCAGAGACACTTCACCTTCCACAATTTTTGAAATCTCATGAGATTTCTAAAAAGTGATATTTTGAATGAGGACACTGAAATCATTCAGGATTTCACCAGAATTATGAAAGCTTTCAATTATCTCATGAGAACTTATCTCAGAAAGTTGTATAATTTTGGAGACATAAAACAGATGATTTCTTCTGTCCTTGCAAAATATTCACTTGGATTCTGAAAAGAAGACATAGCTTCTTTAAACTCCAGGTGTGTAATATCAAACTCCTATAGAGATAAGGAAAATGTTGCAGCAAGTTAAGGTTTATGATTTCCTTAAAAGGCAATTTTGTTCTATTTTAACCATCTCTTTTGTTCCTTCTAGCTACTTTTGGGCATTATTGGCGTGGGATTTGTCACAACATATGTCTCAGAGAGTCTCATGAATGCTTACCTTACAGCAGCAGCATTACATGTGATTATATCACAGTTCTCTTTTATCTTTGGAATTGTAATTGACTTTCATTCAGGCCCATTGTCATTTTTTTATGTAAGTAAAACGTAAGTAAAATGTAAATGGTGTAAAACCACTATTTTTAACCTTCCTGTCTCTTGGCAGAGATGGAGAAAAAAACCATATTACATATTTTCTATGGTGAGATGTAAGATGTTAGTTAAAAGTTTTATCAAATTCTTTCATCTGAAATGATCTAATAACAAGTGATCACAATACACATGAGGAATCCTAACTGGGATACAGCTCACCATTCAGGGACTTAATTCCCCCATTCTTAGGCATTATTATTTTGTTTTATTATATGCTGTTGCCTTTCTTAAAACAATGAGAATAAATCAACCCCTTTAAACATGTTGGGACTCCTGAGTAGTATCAAAAAATTAGCATCATCAGGGCTGGGTTATTTGAGGACTACCTCTCCCTAGTGACATTTATCTGGCTCATCAGGTCCAGCAGAAGAAGTTAGTTGCAGGTTCTATCCAGTGGAAAGTGTAATCTGGCAGGACCGCTTTTCTGCTGCCACACCTGCGCTATCAAGGACCTTCTGGAAGGCCTGACAACCTGGCTTTGCCATCTGACCTGGGGATCAGAGATGGTGTGGACCCAATAAAATGGCTTTTACTTATTTGTTTGTAAGGTTTATATTGCTTGTATAGCTGTCTAAT
This sequence comes from Acrochordus granulatus, assembly GCA_032468055.1. NCBI lineage: Eukaryota > Metazoa > Chordata > Lepidosauria > Squamata > Acrochordidae > Acrochordus > Acrochordus granulatus. Next base: position 10,989 of record JANHZU010008126.1, read on the forward strand.
TTTAAAAAAAAATTTGGTACTGTTTATATTTTAATTGTAAGCCACCTAGAGACACATATATGAGATGGGCGACAATATTAATTTCTGAAGCAAAAAACCCTTTCATTTTAAAGACTATGCTGATGTTTATCTTGATCCTATTAGCAGCAAATTAACATTCAAGAATGAATTCTGAACATTTTTGCTGACATTTTCTTTTTTCAGAATTTAGTATACTACTGCATGGGTCTCCCTAAAGCAAATTCCACCAGTATCCTCCTGTTCTTGCTGTCTTTACTAATGCTGAGGATCAGCAAATGCATTAAAATAACTTATAAACACTATCCTGTTGAGTTTCCAATGGAGCTTATTTTGGTAAATATCTGATACTCTTCAATAAAACCACATTTATTTATTTATTTATTAAATTTATATGCTGCCGAAATCTGAAGACTCTCGGCGGCTAACAACAGTAAAAAAACAGTATATTAAAACAATTAAAATACAAATTAAAAAAAAAACATTAAAACAAAATAAAAAAACCTGGTAGACCAGCGAGGTAGGCAATTATGCCCCCAAATGTCACTGTTTTTCAAATGATTTGAAGTCACAGAGTGATCCATGAAACAATTGCCTTCAAACATTGTGTTTCTTTAGTTCAGAACTTCTTGGAATGCATTTCAAATATTTTTTTCCTCATTTTAAATTGGTCTTACATTCTGCACAAAGAAGGATAGAGAAATACTGCATCTGAAAGAAGAATTTTCCCTTATTATAATTTATTTCAGGTCAGAGGACCTGAAAACAGAGGAACTTATTCTAATAGATTTGTCAGATTCAGGGGTTACCACAACATCTCTTCTTTGCCTTAACTGCAAAGACAGGAAGAATACTTTGCCCAAGGTTCTTACAAATCCAACTTTATTAATCCAATTTTATTGAAGGATGCTGTGGTTTATTGTCCTTAGAACTGCATTGTTGGGAAACAGAGGTTTAAATATTCTGCCTTAATTTTCAAAATGAAACATGTTGTGGGGAGAAATGCTTCTCTGATCATTATTTTTTTTTTCTCCTAATACTAATTTTTGCACAATGACTGTGTCCTACACCTGATTCTTCATTATATGACTGACTACACTATTGTTACAGCCTTTTCAATGTCTGGCCAAAATAGGATAATTATTAAACCATAATGCCAGGATAGATATTGATAATACAGCTGCCATTAGAAGAGGCTGACTTTGGGGGTGTAAAATGGAATATAGAAATAAATTTAAACAAATATTCAGCTCAAATAATATGTAATACATTTTCTTTTCTTTTACAGATTATTACATTTTCAATACTTTCTACCCAAACACATCTATATGCTGAATCCAGTCAAGGAATTTTGACATTGACCCCCCACAAGTATGTAATCTAAATCTAGTACTAAATATCTTTCATACATATATAAATATCATACTGTTCCCTTCAGAGTAAGATGTGCATGGTGAAAAAAAGAAATAACAAATAATACATTAAATTAAAACAATGAAATTTAAACTTTTAAACTATTTAAAAGTTACTTGTCTTAGCTTTCAGAAATAACAATAAGTACATAAAAATCAGTGAAGCCTGACAGCACCCGCTTGGTGCACAAAATTGTGGGTTGAAAGAAATGGTAATAAATCAGAAAATAAATAGAGCTATAACTTATAACCTGATGAGAGTGTTCAAAGATGCTTTTTACATAGGATTGAAACATCTCTTTTGTTTCAGGTTTCTATATCCCTCACTACCTGACTTTTCAAAATTGAACAGAATTATATTACATGCTTCATCTCTGGCAATAGTAAGCTACTTCCTTCTTATTTTTGTGGGAAAGAAATATGCAAGTATTCACAACTATCACATCAGACACACTCAGGTAATCATTATATATCAGAAGCTTCAAGAAGTTGATGGAGTTTAGGAGAATAAAGAAATTATAATTAAATATACTTTTCCATAAATTTGTAGGTCTGTAGATTGAATGCAACTCTGGAGTCACTATTTGTCTCCAAGGACATTAGAGACACATTGAGACACAATATTTACTTATTAATCAACTAACTGATTAGTCAAAGGCATTTGCATAGCTTTCTCTGGTATACAAGTTTCATCCTTTTCAAGATTAGGAAACTCTTCAGACAGTCATTCATGCCCTAGTCACCTCACAGCTTGACTGTTGCAATGTGGGGCAGCCCTCAGAAGTTTCAACTGGTCTAAAATACAGCCACATGGGTAATGATGGGAATGCATCATCTACTCTGCAAGCTGCACTGGTTACAGGTCTGTTTCTGGTTGCAATTCAAGGTACTGTCTATGACCTATAAAGCAGTACATAGCATAAGATCTGGTGATCTGAAGGATCTATTTCCTATGGTGTCTATCTTGCCAATAGTATCATCTTCTGGAAATCTAGTTCTTAGTCATGAAAAGAGGATATGCAGAATTATCTGAAACTTCTCATTTACCCCCCTGGAGGCATATATTGTTCTTCCTCCACTTAGCTTTTTTCTCTTTTCTTGATTAGATTGGCATAGTTTCATTCCTTTTCCAAAAAAAGCAGAATTTAAATTAAAGGTAAGAGAGAAAAGAAAAGTGTGCCTCTTTAACACCTTATCATAATGTTCTTTGAAGAGCAGTGTCTTATAACTGTTCTTGTCAAGATTCACTTAGCTAACAACTTTCTCATAATTTGACAATATCAGGCAACACAATTCATTGGCCACTGTATTCAGATGACTCAATCTCACTTATTTTATTTATGGTTGATAGAAGAGGGTAATCATATCCATTAAGCTATGTATACATTTTGAAAATGATTAGATAGAAATGCTTCCAGTGGCATGTCCACAGGATAAAAACTGCAAACAGAACCTGGAATCAAAGCCTACCTCCTTCTGAATATGCATTGCACATATTACATACATGTAAAAATGAATGGGACTTTAACTGCTGAAGTCACAGCCACAATTGTAATGCTGTTGACCCTCCCTGTGGAGTTCTCTGAGTGCTTCAGGCATTGTACAAACCTAAGCATATTCAGGAAAGCAGTAGGAGCCATTTTTCCAAAAAAGGACTGTTGATTTAAGAGATACATTAATTGTGATGACTGAATGTCTCCCTAAAGCAGCAACATGTTTTGGTTACTAATAGCAGATATAAACTGGTATTTTGAAATTTGTCCTCATTAATTTTTCCTGTGGAAGATATTTGCAGTACCTATATTTTCACAATATAATAATTTGAACACCAATAGATTTATTTTTATTTATCATATACAGGATTTAATGGCAATTGGGCTATGCAATGTCTTCAGTTCATGTTTCAAGAGTTTATCTGTCAGCTGTGCAATTTCTACAACTGTTATTCAGGAGAAGTCAGGTGCAAAAACTCAGGTGAGTTGGAAGAATTTGAAATCCACTGCTTGTGTCAAATCTTCATTTAGGTCCATTTGTTACAATATGTTTTTTCCTGCTCTTTGAAGTATGTAAAAGATGTGCTTTACAGAATATGTTAGCATGAGCAAAGGATTAATCAATTACAGCATTTAAAAATTTATAGAGCCACTTCAAAGGCTGCCCTTGGTGCATTATTATTAGTACCATGACATATTGTCTGCATCAACTATCATGGGCAGATATCTTTTTAACTCCATTGGGTTCCTATAGTTAAACTTAGTGACTGCAAATTGACCCTTCATAAAATAATAATTTATTAATTTTGATTAGCATTATTACAAAACATACAGTGGAACCTTGGATTGTGAGCATAATTCATTCTGGAAGAATGCCCTTAATCCGAAACACTCTTAAACCAAAGCATAGGTTTCCCATTCTTTCTCAATGTAAAGTTGGATGATCCATTCCACACCCACAAAAATATTCATAAAAATCATTTTCAATGGAATTTTTTGTAGATATGATTGTCCCTAATGTCTGAAACAAGTAACAGTGATTAATATACATTATAAAGTAGTAATAGAACAAATGAACCAGCACTTATGGATCTGCTCTGAGGCAGATTCTGGCCATCAGCTACTGCTTGGCTGGCACTGTCTGGCAGCCCCATGTTGAATTGGGAGGATCCGCTGCCACTGCTGCTTGAGGGCAAAATGGCCTTTTCCCTTTTTGCTCAGCAATGCCTTTCCTGGGTGGTTTGGAAATGTTTCTTATCATAACCTGCCTCCATGCTATGAGAGGGGAAAAGAGTTGGACAGGAGGGGAACTGGCTGGATGGTGCTGTGCGAGGAGGGCTGTGTGTCTCTGTGTGTGTGTGAGAGGGAGAGTGACAGGGAAGACAGAGGGTCAATCTTCATACATTTGAAAAGAGTCCCAGCTGGCATGAGGAAGACAAGAGGGAGGAGAGAAGGGGGAGGGGGATTGCCTGGAAGGAGAATCTGGAGTCTGAGTCTCAGGAGTTCTTTCTCTTGAACGACTTTCACTTAGTTTATACTTTTTATGCAGCAAGAGAGGAGAACCATTGGCTCTGTTGTGAGATTTCCCATGAGAGCTCATCATGAGGTGCTCATCTTGCGAGTTTTTGCTCATTAACCGAATTTAAGATTATTAAAAAATTTTGCTCGTCTTGTGGAAACCTCATAAACCGAGGTGCTCGCAATCAGAGGTTCCACTGTAATTGTATTTAAACCAGAAGGAAAAGTGAACTCTCCTTCAGATCAAGCTCAATTCCTGCTGACTTCATTGACAGATTTTCTTGGCAACTGTTAGAAATGCTTTACAATTGCCCTCTTTCAGAGTGTCTTTTTGATTTCTCAGTGTAACTCATGAATGTGATGTTCTGCCAATCAAGAAATAAAACGTCTGGTAACACTTGCCTCTTTGAAATCAAAAAAGTTTAAAACATAACAAGAATTTCATGTTAACAATTTAAAAAAAACTTTTAAAGAAGAACCAGATTAAGAAATGATCTGCAAAAATTGCAAAAAATGCAAAACTTTCTCAAAAAAGGCAACTGGACTTTTATTAGTAGATATAATGGGAAAAAATTTTGTCTCCTATCCAGGATACTTTCTTTATCCCCATGTGGAAATGGAAGAGGTAGCAAGAATATATATGTTCAAAAGAACACAAAGTTTTGTACGTTTTGCAATTTTGCTACAAATCATGATCTGGAATAATGAGAATATACATAGACAGTCAACGTGGAGCATTTTCAAGAATTTGCTATTTAGGTAGGATAGTATGTCAGGAATGAGGTAAGTGGTCCAGTGTTGAACCAGGAAACATAGTTTCATATCTAGGTTGCAAATTCTGGAAGATCAGTAGATTGTCATAAAAGTTATAAAAAACACCAACTATAGATAATGCCATCAACACTGACTGATCCAATCTGGCAAGGATGGCACACTCCAGGTTCCTTTGGTTTAATAATGACATATATTGTATCTTGTGCAAGCAACTGGAACTGCTCACAAAAAGTCTCAGTAACTTTACTGTTTGTTGTTTATGCTATAAGTATCTCACCAGATTGCTTGCCTTTCCCTGGCAAGGCTTCAGGGATCTGGGGGAAGTCATGCTTATGTCATTTACAGCAGTGCAATGACTCTAGGCTTGGTCCCCACTTGACCCCTCCCTCCAGCCTAGTGGGCAATTATCCCCACATATTGGATCTGGGAAACATGCCTTCTCTGTAGCAGCACTTGCCCTCTGGAATGAGATCCCTCCCCCCAATTGTCAGATGTCCCCCACTCTTTGTGCATTTCAAAGAGCACTGAAGATCTAGCCCTTTATCTAGGGCAGGGGTGTCCCACCTTAGCAACTTTAAGATTGAACTTCAACTCCTAAAATTCCTCAGCCAGCTATAGACACACCTGGTCCAAGTCTTTTTCAAGAATGTGTGAAACTCTCTATTTACTTCTTTTCTTTTGCCTTTTTATTTATTCCCATCTGGTATTGGCATTTCTGACATCTTTATTTTTTGTTAATTCTTTGTTTTTAACTGTTTTTGACAATTTGTAAACCACCCAAAGTCACCCAAGATTCAATGGGAGTCAAGAGACATACACGTTTAATAAAGTAATATTATTATTACTGTGTTTCATCACACAGTCAGCCAGATGTTAAAACTGGATTTGGTATTTTAATCAACCTATCAAGTCCTCCCCAAGGACCTGGGATAAGCAGATATTGTTGTTCAATTATGTTAAAAGTATTGTTGCAGCATGTAAACTGAATTATCTGCCATCTAGTTCACTCCTGGATTTTGTAGTCTCGATATGGTTTCCTGGTTCACCAAGTTCTCAAATTCTGAGGTACCATCACCTCTAAAATAGCAAATGACATTCTTCTCCAATGAATAAGCCTAAGAAATAAACCTACCATGTATATGGTAACAATTAAATTTTAAGCTATATATCACAAAAGTGCTCAAACTTCGTGAAATCTCATCAGCTTCTAAAGGCTTGGACAGGCAAAATGACAAGTAAAGATAGTATTCCTGCTTTGCCTGCACAGACAAATCATGAGTGCTGCAAAAATATCTTTCTACATTATTTGGGGAAAACAGGGAGCAAAACTTGTAATAGGTTTTTCCTGAACAAACCTCATCAAATTTTTAAAAATCAGCTCATCTCCCTCTTCCTCTTCAAGTTGCTTTTAAGATATCCTACCTCAAAGTTTGAACATCCCTAGTATATGGAATGAGTTTGAATCCAAGTGAAGATAATCTTATCTCAAACAATAAACATTATTGAAGTCAAGTCATGAATAGGTTGAGAAATCCAAGGTCAAAAGAAGAAATCGGCAGGCACATTATCAAAAGTTAATATTTTAATCAAATTAATAGAATCTTTACTAATGTGGTGCTAATTGAAATTTCATCACACTAATCAGCATTGTACTTATCATTTTGTATATGTTCTGAGGAAAACAGACTGAGTTAGGCAGATTGTTTTGACTTACAAAATATATAAAGAATTATCAACATCAGATCAACATTCTAATGCCATTTTTTTTTAAATTAGCTTGCAGCTCTGATTGGAGCTTCTTTAATGCTGGTGGTAGCATTAAAACTGGGGTATTATTTCCAGTCCCTTCCAAATGTAAGTTAAAAAGAAAATCTGAATAATTTAGATATATAAATTTTATGTCAAAATGGAAGATTTCTCTCTTTAAAAGTCTAGGATATCAGAATATTGACACATTCTATATGACTGGAGGATTTTTTTTTTTATGAGATGCCACAAGGTGTCAGCTCCACGAGGTAGACCAGACCAGGAATTATCCTTCCTTTTAACTTTTCTAACTCCACAGGAAAGTTAAAATGAATCTGGCTATAATAACAGAATCTTGCATGTATAGTTGTGCTGTATGTCCTTCTCCTTCTCATTGAGTTAGGGAGGTATCCACTTGAGCTACTTCCAAATATCTCATTGTTCTGGGCTTAAAAAAAGTTTCTTCCCTTTTGAAACTCCTGTAACTACCAATGGGGCTTCTTGCTGCCCGGTTCTCTTGGAGAACAGATTCAGTAAAATACCCATTATCTGTATAAATTATGCCCATGTGAACTGAGGCCACATAGAATCCAGGGAATTTGCTTTTCTATGTTGTGAATTTTATTCCAAGCTGAGAGAAAGGCTACTTTGACTGATGCTAAAATATTTGCCTGGTCAGAGACATTTTATATAAATAACTTTAGAGCAGACTATGATTCCCATGTTATCAACATAATTGCCAAATTCTGCTACTTAGAGACAAAGCTATCCTATAAGAAGAACAGTATTAAGGAGAAAATAATTGTTTTAGAGATACTGATAGCCATCTAAGTATATACTAAAAGGGTAAATGTTTATCTATCTGAATCTTTAACTGAATTTTGTCTATGACCATTATAAGTTTTGTTTATTTGATGGAAAAGACTATGTCAGTAAGATTTAACAACTGGTTAATTAAATAAATTTGTTCTGCACTTTTCTTTTTATCTAAAGAACTCCCTTTTTATTGTAGAAAAAATCATTTTAGAAATCATGCACATTGACAAAATGTCAGTTACAAAAGGCCACTCTGCTTGGATCGGCACATATACTATGCCATTACATTACAACACTCTAGGTTCTTGGGAAGAACTGGATGCATTTGAAGGCCAATACCAGCTATAGAACTGGCAGCTGTGATTTCACATTTTTGTATTTATAGGTAGTTCTCAACTTACAACCAGTTGCTTAACAACTGTTTGAAATTACAATGGACCTGGGTGCTTTGTGGCCCATAAAGCATTTCTGGCCATCATAAAATGTTGTGTCATCTGCCATCCCACAGTCAATAACCCATTTCAGATGCTTGGCTCACCTTTATGACTGGTTACAGCATCCTGCAGTCATGTGATTGTGATTTATCACTTTTTGCTGGTTTCTAGTAAAACATGCACATTTAAAGAATGGGTTTGCACTTAGGACCATAACATTCACTTAACAACCACTGAAAATTTTTTGTAAAATTGGGTTTGGTCATGTGGGTGCCTCAAGTTATGATCTTAATGACTTATGGCCTGAAATCTGCTCCCAATCATCATTAGAAGCCTTGGAGCGATATTTAAACGACTTCTGTGATATCTGGAAATATTTAATTTATGACCTGAACACCATAATTAAAAAAAATCCATCCTGATTAGAACTATTTATGTTCTTAGACGCTGTCTCAATAATTTGTAAGTCCTTGGCCAAGGCTTGAATTATTAAGATTCCACCAGTCTTGAACTGTGAATGTAGATTTTGTTGTTGTTGTTCAGTCCTCACAACCCCACAGACTGCAGCACATCAGGCCTCTCTGTCTTGCACTGCCTCCCAGAGTCTGCCCAAATCCATGCCCATTGTATCTACAATGCTATCTAACCATCTCATTCTCTGCCGTCCCATCCTCCCTTTAAACTGTAACTTGCCCATGCACAATAGTAATAAAGGACCTTTTTAAGGAATTGGAGGCTACCATATTTCTAGAAAATTAGATATAAACTTTCTAGATATTTGCAAAAGTAATACAGTATAACACTATGATTTTGCTAGCTAATCAAACTTTTAATGTCTATAGAAATACATTTAGTTGCTACTACATAGGTTAGTGTATTATATAAGTTTATATAATATAATTTATATTATATATTATCCAGAACTGACAACAATATCATTTTTTTAATCTGCCCAGTCTGTTTTGGCTGCCATTGTACTCGTCAACATGTTCCCATTTCTTGAAAAAATTATGGATGTCCCTTTCCTCTGGAAACAAGATAAATATGATTTTGTAAGTTTTGCGTGATCTATGCAACAATGCTAGAGAGTCAGATAAAACTGGCTAGCAGGTTAAGTAGCATACTAATGGTGCAGAGTCAGTATGCCAAATACTCTGGAACTTGGAATCAAAAGAATAAATTTGGGACAAAAGTAGGTAAGATGGCAGATCAGATGTACCTTTTTATAAAGATAGAAGTAGAAAGAAGAAAAGAAAAGCCTTTCAAGTGTCCCAATTTAGATCAAGATTATAGTACCAAAGGAGAGAGGGTTAATTGAATTCCCACTATGTACTTTCTCCAGTGACAATAAATATATTTCTAGGGGATACTATTGTGTATGTATTAAGTCTTAAAAATTATATCTGAAACCTATCTGAAGATTCCAGTTTACTGGGACAGTTCTAGGTTCAATAGCTATTAGAGGATGGATCCCTGATTTTTAGATAATTTGACAGATAAACTGTTGCCATTTTTTGTGTTTCAGATTAAGACTCACTGCATATTGAGGATGCAACATACAGCAGTTAGATCACTGCATCACCATTGCAACATTACTTTAACCAGAATTTCTTTAACTTTCTGAATCTCAAGGCTTAGTTGTTAGCCATGCTTCACAAGATAGCATCTCCAATGAGGCAGTTGATGGATCTCACAATTTGCTTCATGAAATCTACTTCCTTGCCACAAATCCTATCCACCATAGCTTTGATCAAAATACTTCAGAATGACTCCATATCAGTTCTTCCTTATCTCCTAGAAAAAGCTATCTCTAAATAAATTACTTAGAACATTAGTTATCAACTCAGCGCTAAGTGTTTTTACCATTAATACAAGAGCATTAGATAAGCTTTAATTTCAGATGTGACCATTGCTTATACTGAAGCAATTGGAAATAAAGTCTCAAACCTCTTATATCCAACATAGAAATTTTGGGAGTATTTAATTGCACAGATAATGCTCTTCATCTTGCAGGAGAAATTAAGTTCTAGCTAATCAGAAGGACCCTGTGCTTTCATGTGAACACTCTAGTCTCTGGGACATGCTTAGTGGATGACTTGGTCACATATAATTAAATGGATGGAAAAATTCCTTAAATCCCCAATGATGTCCATGAGAAATCTTCCTTTAAGAAGCTCTCTGACCTATCTTAATTTTTTTATATTGCTTTAACTTCTAAGAAATAATCAATGCACAATTAGTATGGTATATTCCCATTAATGTCTCTACGTCCCATACAGGTCCCAATACATTCTTAAATAAAATACCTGGACACTGTAGCTCAGTGCTCTGTTTAGAAATATGTTCACCTGCTGAGAAAAAAAAATACAAACATAAGTTCCAAAGCTATGGTGCTTCCAGGGAGTGCTAAAGAGGTCAGGGTGAATAAAGAAAGTATTTTTCTTAGGCTATATTTTTACTCATTTCATTGCCTCTTTTTAAAATGTGCATATAACACTGGCTTTTTAAATATGATATATATTTTGTCTGGACCTATCTATGTGTACTGTGGTACAAGTTATAATCACTTGTACTGTTATAATAAATGTTACAGTTAAACTGCAAGAAATGAGGATTTTACCATACCAACAATGTACTTTGCTTTATGGTTATTAAGTTATTAATAATAATGTTTAAGTTATGAATAATAATGTTCCTGTTTTATCTTTTGAAGGGAATTTGGATTGTGACTTTTCTAGTTGTCCTCTGCCTTGGTCTGGATATTGGTTTAGGAATTGCTTTGGGATTTGCTTTTTTTATAATAAGTGTCAGATCACACAGGTATTTCTCCTAATGTATTCTTATCTTATTCCACATGCCAAGTTCTAATGTTAATAGTTTCTGATTCTTCTACTCTAAGCTGACTTGAAATATTTGATGACAACAATAACTCTGGAATAAAACTAAATACTTAACAGAGTTTCCCTTTCATCATTAAGCAGATAATAATCTGTCATTGAAAATGTTTTAACTCTGGACACCTTTCATCAAACAGGGAGTGATATTAGTTGCCCAGTGCATTCCTGTTCCATGTTTAATCCAAATTGTTATAAGAGAGCCTCTTTCATGCCCTTCTTCTGATTCTTGTTTTTTTCTTTTTGCTCTGTGATTTTCTGAATATGAAAAATGGATGGAATTGACATTGTTATCCCAGAAAGAATTAGCATTTATTTTGGAAATAAATCTAGTCATAAGTTGTTACAGTCTAAATCAAGGCACCCACATGAAGTAACTTAATGCAGAAAAAATGACTAGCTTTCAATGTCAAAGCAACAACATTAATTTCTTTTTGGCAGTAGCAAATCTTCTCTATGTTTCACCAAATAAGCTGCTTTTATTAAGTAGGAAAAAATAGGATCAGGCTATTTCCTGCCTCTTCTCCATGTCGATATAAAAGTGGGAAAGATAATACAAAGGAGAGTGCACTTCATCTAGATGAGTATAGCATTATGTATGAACTCAATTTATGTTCATCATTGTTTCTCTTTTGTTTTTCAAAGAAAAATATTTCAGACATATTTCCAGGACAGGGAGATGGGTTGGAAAATTTGGACCATTGGCTTTATAATATTTTGAAGGAAAAATTAGATACAGAAATATATTATGTTGTTGCTCTGACACAGAAAGCAAGTCATTTCTTCTGCATTAGGTTGATTCTAGTCATACAGGTGCCTTGACTTATGACCTTTATACCTTGTTTCAGAATGAAGATGATGACATTGGGCCAGATTCCAAACACCAATATTTATCGCAGTTTCTCTGACTATAATGAGGTAAGAGGGAGATAAAATATATACCTTTTTTTGCTATACTTACTTTTCATTGCTAGCATACCAATAGCTGACAGGTCTAGATAAATTAATTCCAGAAATGATTGTGTCAGGTTCACTCAGAGAGAGTGATGAACATAAGAAGAAATGATTTTAACTGCATATCATGAAATAATATCCAAAACAGTTGATGGCTTCTGAGTGAACAGGAAATATAGCTTAGAATTCACTGTATACCAGTGTGTAAATCTTTGAAATTAAGAATTGGATTTCCATTCATCTCCAATGCTCATAATATTCATTTATGACAGACTTTTGTAAATATTTGCATTCCAGCTCTGCCATTCCGGTAAGTCCATCACATTAAGGTGGAATTTTCCACCCATTAACTGATTCCTGACTCCCATTTTGATAGAACATGATAGTTCGTCATACAGTCAGCCAGATATTTAGTCTGGCTTTGGCATTTTTGTCCACCTATCGAGCTCTGCCTAAAGATTTGGGATAGGCAGATGTTGTTCTTTGATGGTGTTGAAGGTATTATTTCAGCATGTAAGCTGTTCTGAGTAATCAATTGCCTTTTGCAATTGATTGATGGTAACTTTGTCAATGCCAATGGTATTCAATTTTGCTCTTGTTCTTTTGGGATTGCACTCAAGGTGCCTATGACTATTAATACTAACTTTGCTTTCTTTTGCCACAATCATTCTATTTGTAGGTCTTTGTATTTGGTGATTTTTCTCCAGTTCTTTTTCTTACATTTTGCTGTCTCCAAATTATGATTGGTAAAGAAATGTCATATTTTAAAAAGCAGAATTGTTGGTATCCTGACAGCCATATTGAAAAAAATATCCAAACAGATTATAATTACTGGTTGTAATATGTATAACTTCCTATTATCTTTTTAACCTAATATCAGCATGAAAATAGGTTTTATTGATACAAATTTTATTAATTATATTTGATCTACTGATTACTTATATTTTATTAGTAAATGCTGTTCTATAATATAAATGTACCTGGGGCATTAGATTATGTTAAAAATGCAAATTGATTTTCTAGGCAAACTGCCATTTTATTAGCAAATAATTTCAAGAAAACTGCTAAAATAGTTATGAACTTAAATCTTAAAATATCTATTTTGAGACTTGTTAAAGCATTATCTTTCTATAATAAACTCCTACTACAGCAATTAATTCATTGTTTCATTGTTGTTGATTTTTCCCTTCTCGGGACAAGACCTTCTATTTGTGTGTGTGTGTGTGTGTGTTTTCCAAGCACGTATCCTTATTTAGCCAAAGTGGTCCTGTGTACCTGCAAGAAGGAGATCATATCACTATACTTGGGGGATATCCATTACGTTCAACAATCAAATATAACAGCTTGGGAGTATGCACTATTGGCTAGAATTTCAAAAAAATTCCACACCATGTGGTAAACATTTTGAAAAGTCTCCACATCTAAAGAGAAAATAAATCAAATTTATTTTGTTTGCTTTTTAGGCCATAGAGATTCAGGGTGTGAAAATATTCCAATGCTGTGCTTCTATCTCATTTGCAAACATGAAACATTTCAAAGCCTACATTTTGAAAAAGGTAAATTAATTATTTATCCTAATAAATCAGTTCAGAAGGTCTGAATGTCTAAAGACAACAGTCTAATCCCCTTTCTGTTTCAGATGGATTTGAAAGCAGTGCCTCTGGATGAAAATGAGATGCGAGCCTTGATCTCAGTCAGTATGTCCAGTGTTAAAGGACAGAGCAAGGACTTAAACTGTGCCTGTGTCTGTGATCCACCTGAACCACTACCCAGGGTCAGCGGCATTTCTTCTCTTGTGCACATCCACATGTTTTACTCAAAACTTTTCATAATTCTTATATAAATAGCACTGAGGCAAATGCTTTCAACTTTCTTACACTATTTTACTTGTTTTGTTTATTCATCAAATTTGTATAGCTGCCCATTTCACAAAAAGTGACTCTGGATGGATCATGACAATTGAATAAAACAAATATAAAAACAACAGATATAAAAATTATAAAAATCTACATTAAGAAATAAATAGTATAAAAACTAAATATAAAACCCCTAGATGAAGAGGGAATAAAAATTCCCACTTCAACAATGAAGCCATCTAAGTAAATCCCAGGTTTCCAGTCTGATAATATAACCAGGTCTTGAAGGACTTCCAGAATTTCAAAAGGGATAGAATTAATCTAATATTGGGGTGAACAGTGTTCCATAAGATGGGCACCATGGCAGAGAAAGCACATCTCCTGGGACCCACCAAATGTAGGTCCCTAGTTGATGGTACTCACAGCATGCCTTCTCTGCCAGATCTAATGGGGTGGGCTGATGTAATTGGGGAGAGATGTTTCCTCAGATAGTCTGGTTCTGTGCCATGAAGGTCTTTAAAAAGATTAAAACCAGCAGCTTGAATTGGATCTGGAAGCAAACTGGCAACCAACGCAGGGAGGTGAGATATTGGATGAAAATTTTACAGTATAGTGGGGTTTAGTGATGGCTTCTTGAGGAGGGGTAAATCAAGACCTCTTTAAGAGGTAAAGGAACAACCCCCTCACTCAAAGAATTAACCACCACCAGCACCCCAGGAGGGGCATGGATCTAAAATACAGGTGGCCAAGCTCACAGTCCTGAGTACCCTATCCACATCCTCAGGTCCACTAGATTCATACTCTTCCCAGATAACTGGGTAAGACATCTCCTCTGAACTTGCAACAAGGCCAGTGTCCCACTGGGAATGAATCTGAATGACTCTCCACATGCCCCTATAAGAGGTTCTTCACACCCACTTTATCCAACAGGGTATGTGTCACCTGAAACAGGGCTGCAAGGCAGCAATTTATCAATGCAATAAGGGCAGAGAGGTGCTGGTACAGTATTTTGGTACACTTAACTGCCACAAGATAGGCCTGGATAGCAGCTGTGACACATGTTCAGTCATGTTCATGCTTTGTTGAGCACTAACAACACTCTAGATGTCCCATGGGGAGTGATGGGATCCACAAAATGAGGGAGATCATATAGGCATGATTTGATTCAATGCCTCACAGCCCCCTTATTCCAAGTGGCAATCAAAGCTTCAGATGGACCATGCAGCAGACGAACAGGGACAAATCACAACTCCTTCTGAAACAGTTCCAGGTCTATCAGTTGCCAAAGGCAGACCAGCCTAATGAGTTCAGCCTCCCTGCAGTAGATTGTGGCACTAGAGAATTGCAAAGAAATCAGGCTGTGATCCCCATAACAAAGGGGACACCGAAAGCTCCCACAATTTCAGATAGCACTGCCACTGCTCTGACAGGGACAGTAAATCCAGATGTGGCCACTATCCTGAGTCAGGCCCTAGATGACCTGGGTTAAGCCCATGGCTCCCATGGAAGCCATTAGCTCCCAAGTCACCTCAGACCTCATTCCTAAGGAAGGCAAATTAAAGTCCCCAGAACTATAAGTCTAAGGAACGCCACTGCTAACCCTGAAATGGAGTCAAGGAGCACACGCAGGGAGGTTGCTATGCAGTATGGAGGCTGGTACAACAGCAACAATCCCAGCTGATCACTAGAGCCCAATTTAATGAACAAGGTCTCACAACCAGGTATCCGTGGGGCAGGGCCCACGAAAGCCATAAGAGGTTCCCTGATGATAATTACCATACTTCCATCCCTGCCTCAAAGTCTCAGATGATGCCACACTTGAAACCCAGATGGGCAGATTTCAGAAAGGGCAATCCTCCTTTCAGAATCCAGCTAGGTCTTGATAATACGTGCTAGGTCAGGTCTCTCATCAACAATTAAATCATGGATAAGAGAGGCTTTATTACAAACCAACCTGGCACTCAGCTTGGCAGCCGGAGACCATGGCTGCTGAAGGTCTGCTGAAAGGTCACTAGGACTGAGACCAAGGAACTGGACCACAGAATTGTTGAGAGACCACAATTCCATGGCATTTCCACCATATCTCCCACTGCCTAATATCATCTTAATGTTATGACTTACCTCCATACACACACTACCCAATCCTCTCACCAAACCCCCCAAGGTTTAGAACTAGGAACCTCCCAGTATTCTCACCATGCATCTCTAGAAGAAAAAAGTGGACACTTGGCAGCACTTTAACATCAGTTGGTCTCAGCACCAACAGGGCACCCAACTCTAACCTTCCCACACACCATTACTACTATTACATACATACACACATTCAAAAACATTTAAACAGAGCAGGAGGACTCCCCTCATTCATCCTCTACCAATTCCGGCCCAGCTGTCACCCAGAGGGAAGAATCAGACCATTCATCAAGGCACTCAATATAGGTAGAGCTACATAGTTCCCTTCCTTCCTTCCTTCCTTCCTTCCTTCCTTCCTTCCTTCCTTCCTTCCTTCCTTCCTTCCTTCCTTCCTTCC
>JANHZU010008126.1:33130-43320 GCA_032468055.1 Acrochordus granulatus
TAGATTATAGAAAGAATTATGTTTTAAGCATAGAATAAGAAATAAGTTTATAATTGTACATAGAATTGTACATAAAAGATCAGACACTCTTTTCTATTTTTCTTTTCTTGCACTTTTAGCTTTCTCTTTGATTTTTTTTCTTTTTGTTGTTCTTTATATTAGTTTGTATAAGTATTTTTTATCATATATACTGTGTGTATGCTCACATACATACACACTGTCTGGAAAATGAAACTAAATGATGGGAGATTCAGAAAAAATAAAATGAAGTTTTCTTCTATTCAGCACATAGTTAAATATTAGCTAGGACTGCCCCCTTGGAAAGCTTTAACCTGGGATTCAAAAAATTCATGGAGGCCAACTCCATCAGTGATTCTAAGTCAGAATAGCTCTATATAACTTTCAGCATTCTAAGTAGGAGGTCTCTAAATTCCAATTAAGCCAAGTACCAAGTGGAGCCCCTGTTGCATTATGTCCTAACTTTAGTCTTCTACTGTAATACATTTATAGATGATCACTGTAGAAACAGAGTATTGCCTTTAGGCTTAATTCAGCATGCCTTATATTTACCACATGTAAAATTCTCATATTTAAATTTAGTTTGAAAATACCCAATTGGCAGAAATAATTTTTATCTTCAGATTGATCAGAACTCACCAGCTTGAATTGCAAGATAGTTATATAACTCATACAATATAGTCACTGAGATTTCTTCTTGTTTTTCCTTACAGAACTGAAAAAATAAAGGAAAAGAACAGTAAATCGTTCTTTTAAATTATATGCTGAAAGGGAGTATGTTAATATATTTAATATGTATCAGTCCCCTTCATTATATCCAGATGCAAATACTGTACAAACACAAACTTAAAAACATCAAGAGTCTGTACATGATGACAAAAGGCCAGAGTTAGTCATTTAAATACAATTCTATATTGGGATTTGTCTTTTTAGCTATGTACTGTGGAGTAACTCAGAAGTATAATCACAAATAGGACATATTAAAGACTACCAGTTCTATTTTAGCATGTTTTGAAAAGTAATTAAATCCTTGTCTCTTACCAGTTTTATAACTTATTAAACCACATTTATATAAAAACAGGATTTAGCTCTGCAGAACTATAGATTACGGAGACCAAATAATTCTTTATATTAATCTGATAAAAATAGTCAATTAATTAATTATATTGGGAAAATAGAAGAGGCTTGCTTAAGTAACATCTCTAATATTAAAAAGCTGATACACCATAGGTAAGAATTTATATGACTCTTAACTTACACTATTTGTACTTTTTTCACAATCCACCATCAACAGCTTTACTGTGAATGAAAATAAATACTGTAGTTAGTTATTTGCCAGTGCATATACAGAGTAGATGTTAGTCCTTTGGACTTTATTTTTAACAATAAGTGTGAATGTGACATGTTTCTTGAAAAGTGCCCAATTTACTGAATGGGCCTTAACTGAGTGGAGTATGTAGAACATTAAACCTTAAACTACAACTACCTATCATCCCACTAATGTTAAGGGAAATTATTCATACACCAATGGTATTAAACAAGATGAATTAGTCACATTCTGCATTCATGTCAAAATAAGGATAGTAGTTTGAAGGTTTTCTGGGATCTTGATTACAAACCAAAAATGTGATTTAAATTCTTGAATTGTTATGTCTTAAGAGATAAAAAAACATATTTTGACAGAGACTTAAGCTACTTTACTATAGAAATATGCACATCGCATCAATTAAAACTTATAATTTGTCCAGAGATAAATGTATGAATATCCACATTAGTTGATGACTGAGATAGATTCTTTGACATAAAGTTTTGATCTTGTATTCTTCACCAAATGGAAATGAATGCTGCTCAGAATGTTTTTTAAACAGGGGCACTGTTTAAACTATTTGTGTTCAGTATGTACATTTTTTTTTGTAAATGTTTTGCAAAAGCAAAGTGATCTTAAAAATTGTGTGCTAAATCATTCATGGAACCTCTTTGTTGAAGTAACTATTATGATTCTGTAGTCATGGTTTGATATGACGAAACAAATATTCAATCAGAGCTATTTAAAAGCTCAGGCTTTTTACACAGTCAGTTTTAAATAATACGGGGTAGCACACATACTAAGCTCTCAAAATGATAACATATGGTCTTTACAATATTTGACATCACAATAAATAAGAGGACCATCATAAATTAGTATTCCGGGAAAATATCCTAACATATAGCTCACATTCATTATTTGTCTTGAAAGGACTGAAGCCAATTCTACTTGTAAATACAATATATCCATCAACAGCTTGAACTAAGGAATGGAATAATGAAACTATGATGAAAGAAGGAAAAAAAGAGGATAGAACAGAGACTGAAAAAGAAAAAAAGACAAAGTATATCTACAAGAGGGTGAAATATTACACGTACAATTCTCCACGGACCCTTCCAGATGAGCAGGTCTCATCATCTTCATCCAAAGGATACCCAAGAAAGTTACCAGCAGAATTAAGGTTGCCACCCACAGAAACCAGGACAAATAAAATTCTAGGTTTTTGCCCTTTCTTCCAGGGCTCTCAGCTTGATGTTTCTGATCTATATATTGTTGAGTCCCATCCCAACGGGTCCCAAAACCTAAGTCACCCCCCAAGAGCGTTTTGGTACTTCTGGAAGCTGCTCTTTTCTCTCCGTCTTTTGGTGGCCTATAGATTAATTCTTCTCCTATTCTCTGTGTTACTGAGGGGCTGGGAGCTGCCCATCTCTTGCTTGCTAAACTGTCCAGATTACTAAACCCTACGGTGCTTTCTCCTGTTCTTGATTCCCAAGAGTTGGGGTTCATACTCTGCTCCTTTTCCCACCACTTGCCAGAGCTTAAACCCTCTTCGCTGGGGGGCACTGTTCCCCATGGCGTACTAGAAGTTAATCTATCTGCCACCGTTCTCCTCTGATTGGGGGATGTAAAGGCCTCATAGGCCTCTAATCGGGGTCTTCGTGAAGCGAATTCAGTACTTGGCCTCCAGGGACTGCTGGGTGCAGCCGCCTCTCCAGCCGGCAAGTGGATCCTCCCGGGAGTTAAACTAGTCTCGGTCTGCCAGTGGTTCTTCTGAGCAAGCCTTCTACTCCCTGTCGCTGTCTCCCCGCTCGTCTCCTGTCCCCTCTGAGCAAGCCTTCTACTCCCTGTCGCTGTCTCCCCGCACGACGACTCAGAGTCGCTCCCCTCCTCTTCGTCCTCGCTCTCCCTGCTAACCAAGAGGTGGGTCCGGGGGGTCTCTTTGAGGCGAACCTGGGCGGCCGTTGCGAGCCTCGCGGAGCTACTTGGGCTCGGAGGGACCGCCCCGGAGCTGGTGCGGTTCCTTCGCCCCGCCGCCACCTCAGCCCGTAGACGGGTGAGTTTCTTGGCGTAGAGTTTTCGGGTGGAATCGGTAATCGGGCCCGGCTGGTAGCCAAGGGCCAGTAGCTCCTCCCGCAGTTCTGCATCTGACAGCCTCGCAGCGGCCATTGTCAGAGAGAAAGAGAGAGGTAGAGAGAGAGAGAGAGAAGACACGAAGCATAATCCGGAAGTAGTATCGCCCGACGAAGGAAGTACTCCCGCCATCTCAGTAGGGGCAAAGCTTCGAATTGCCATTTTACTTTTACAGAAATCGACGCGAGTTCCGCCCTTTCGTTTTACCACCGCCACATCGAGAAGGTCAAAATCAGACCTCGTGGACTGGTTGGAAAGCGCTCTTTTGGTCTCTAAAATACGTTTTAAAAATTCTAAACCCAGCCTAGATAATGCACTTTCTTTGCATGACAGATCACACTGAAGAAGTCTGCCATGCGAACGAAGGAATTTTAAAACAATTCTCACTGAACTGTAAATTTTAAAAGAAGATGGTTAATTTCCATTTGTAAAACAACTAGTTTTCCTGTCTGACAGTCACATCTATGCATATGCTACACATGCGTAGCACAAAGAATAAGAGTACAATACACTATTAAATTTATACGACTCTAATTTCTTTGGAGTAAAGAAAGATCGTTTCAAAATATTGTATCAAAGGGGTCTCTGTATAGTAAAACTGTTAAGGAACACAAGGA
This sequence comes from Acrochordus granulatus, assembly GCA_032468055.1. Classification (NCBI taxonomy): domain Eukaryota; kingdom Metazoa; phylum Chordata; class Lepidosauria; order Squamata; family Acrochordidae; genus Acrochordus; species Acrochordus granulatus. Next base: position 37,202 of record JANHZU010008126.1, read on the forward strand.
ATAACAATATCAACGCAGGAGGAGGATTATTCCTTTCTCCAACATTATTCTGTCCTAAACTATAAATAGTTTTACATGTACAGTAAATGCCTGTGAAATGCTCTAGGGAGAGAAAGAAAGAAGAAAGGGAAAAGACCAATGACACTGCACAGTGCCATATGTTAAGAACATTTCAGAAGCAGTAGAAGGTCATTCTCCTTCTTCACTTGGCCACTCATGCCCTTGTCATCTTGAACCTGGACTACATGGGGCTTCCCTTGAAGAGTATCCGGAGATTGCAGCTGGTGCAGAGTGAGGCTGCGCGGATGATTTCAGGGGCCAATAGATCGGCCCACATAACACGTTTGCGAGCTGCACTGGTTACCAGTTTGTTTCCAGGTACAATTCAAGGTGCTAACATTGACCTTCAAAGCCTTCATGGCATGGGACCAGGCTACCTGAGGGACCGTGTCACCCCGATGGGGAGTTCCCAGCCCATCAGAATCAGCAGAGGAGTCCTTCTCTGGTTCCCGTCAGCTAAGGAATTTCGGCTGGCGGGGTCTAGGAGAAGAGCCTTCTCTTCTGTGGCTCCTGCCCTATGGAACATCTTGTCCCTTGAACTGAGGGCTGCCTCCTCCCTGATGGCATTCCAGAAGGGCCTTAAGACCTGGCTCTATGAGAGGGCTTGGGGCTCCAAGGGGCGTTCATTATCATCGTGGAGGTGACTGATGGATTCCTAGCCATCCTCATCTTCAATAAATAAGTATGGGGGCTGGGCTGTTATTATAAGTAGAGATTTATTTACCAAGTGAACTAAGTTATATCAAAAAATATTTGGTTTAGAAATATAAAATAGATGTACTGTTTCTGAACATCTAGAACTATGGCAATGTTAGTCCCCATACATCAGACTGAAGAAAGCTTTTTTTATCAAATTATTACTAATTATCATATAATGGCTTTCTTTTATAGCTCTGTCATGTCTTTCAGAACATTGGAATCACAATCCTAATAGCGGCCTGCCATCGTGAGTATAGGCATAGTAACTATGCAGCAATTATGGATATAGCATGAACCATAAAAACAAGTAAAACTCCTTTTAAAAAATCATACAACTGCATGTAATATTTCTCCCTCTTTATCTCACAGCCACTGTAATAAAAACTTTTGAAAAGCATGATTTCTTTGATCAGTGTGTTACTAAAGCCCGGTTCTTTCCTACTCTGCATGATGCAATACTCTTTGCCGTGGAGCCAAATGTCTTGGAAGAGATTGCTCCAGTGGAAGTCCAAAATGCAGCCCCTGAGGACATGTTAGCAGAAGCACATTTAGATGATGAAAAGGTATAATACTTCATAAAGGTTCATGATAAATGTACTGACATGATTAATACTGGAAAACTGTGAATTATTGCTTTATTACATTTACAAGCTAAATCTCTGAATATTCATAATACAGATGATTCGTTATTATTTTCAGCTCATCTCTAGGATTCTGCTGAGCATTTATATTGTTTTGCCACTTGCTTCATGATTCCTAATTCAGATTTCTTCCTGTCACTAACATATTTTTCAAGGTTCCCACTATCCCAAGACTGAATATGTCTGTGATGATTATTATACTGCTTATCCTTCTGCTGTCAGTCAATTATAACACTCAATTGTGTTTTTTTTTCTAGCACCTAGGAAAAAAAATAACAATTCTCCAACCAGAATTTTTCATGGATTTAAATATAGCGAAGATACTTTCTGTTAAGCTAAATGTACAGAGAAGGATTGTTTGTGTTAATCTGCTTGTGTCAATCTGCTGATTTTCCTGGCCTTGACTGATGGTTGCACATTAAATGAGACACTTATACAATAAAGGAACATCCATATACTGTGTACAACCTTGATTGTGCAATGCTTCTAGAGGACCTACATGAATGCAGTTAAAAGGTTAAAGTAAAGGTTTCCCCTGCCAGTCATCTGCAACTCTAGGGGATGGTGGTCATCTCCAATGCACAGCCAAGAGAGCCAGCGTTTGTCCAAACATGCTTCCATGGTCATGTGGCTGGCATAACTATATGGCAAGGTGCATGGAACGTTGTTACATTTCCCATCAAAGGTGGTACATATTTATCTACTTGCATTTTTACATGCTGTCGAACGGCTAGGTTGGCAGGAGCTGGAGCATATAACAGGAGCTCACCCTGTTACATGGCAGTATTTGGGTCTCAATCTGTCAAGCTTCCAACCTTCCGGCCAACAAACCCAGTGTCTTATCCACTTGGCCATTTTGCCCCTTATGCAGCTACATAGTACTTTTTTATAGTTGCTGTACTAAAAGCAAAGACATCAAGGATGAGGACAGGATGGAATGTTACTGTATTGTGATAGAACCCCACATGTATTGCCTTTCCCACTTCTCAAATTTAATCAATGTACAAAGCAAATCTATGCAGAGTTCATATTATTTGGGATGTAGCACAGGAGAATTTTTTTCATGCGAACATTCTCAAGCATGATCTACCCACTGACTTTATATTTTTCCTTAGAGTGATGAGCATATACTTCAGGTACATTTATTTAAGTAACTGGGGGGGAAATTGCCACCTTGGATTAATGAATAACGACCTTTCCTTTAAAAGTTGCTTTCTGTCTTAACTAGATAAACTAATTAATTTAACTTTGCTAAATTATTCCTTTATTTTTCTGGAATTATAGCAAAGGGCTCTTCTGCATGTTGCATAGGCAAGACCTTTATAATACTTAGTTCGATGGATAAAAAACTTGGATACATGAAAGTGTATACATATGTATATATGTGAAGTTCTGTAATGTATGCATTATATATTTCTGTATGTTTCAGGATATAAGAAGCTACCACTCTGGGAGAAGTAAGCAATCGGATAGAAAGAGTCAGCAGTCCACTGGGATCAGAGACATCCCCACACCCAAAACTGTTCGAAGTGAAACATACATTGATGAGCCCATATCTGACCTTTTTTGCACATTTTCTCTCCAGAGTGACATAGAGGGTACATCTCATCATCCTAATGAAACATCTCCCCTTGAGGACAATGAAAATGATCAAGAATGGGAAGGAAAATGGAATTATTCCAGAGATGCGTAAATTATGAGATCTATTTAAATTAGATAAATAATTGCAAAAATATAATACAGTTCATCTGTACCATATCTTCTTCCTCCCAGCCTTCTGGGAGTAATATCCTCAATTAAATCATTAGCCCTTTTTTTGCTGACATTATTGCAAAATTATACATTTATTGAACTGATAATTCATTGAGAGACAGCATATACTTGTTCTTTAAAAAGTAGCATTTTGACTAGACAATAAAATTGTCTATAAAATTATAAATATGAAAATAATTTATTCATTAAATTATTAATTTTGATAATAATGCAAAATGTCCCTGGTGTGTTGTGTAAATCATTCTATTATATAAAATATGACCTTTGACTCTAGATCTTGTGTGTTATCCTGAATAAATCTTATTTATTCAGTAATCCAGGGCTAAGTTGGCTATGGCTTAGAGCATTATATGAACTAGGTTCTACACTAGTAAAGTTCTCCTAAATTCAAAGATAATTCTTTTATTACACATATCATATCTCATTTTCTGTACATCAATTACAATGAAAAACAAAAAATACAAAAACTATCAGTACTTAAGAAAAAAATACTGTAGGATATAGTCCATCACTTATTACACTTTTGGGAAACATTGGGCCTAGTAATTCCTTGCTGAGAGTTTACTGAACATCACAGCTGTATTTCAAAGCTTCTTAGAAGCATATTGAACAAAATAGACACTTTATCTCATGCATACGATTCATTTATTTATTATGTTATGATTCTTGCATGTGCTACCTGACAATTGTGCATATAGGTTATATTTATTCTTTAGAGTAATTTAGAGTACAGTATATTTATTTTTTTCAATTTAAAGAGTATACTTATTATTTCAATTTAAAATGAGAAACATTGTGAAGATTTTTTAAAGAAATTTCTTCAAAAGGTTTTTGAATGGGCTATTGTCACTTATTCACCTTTTAATGGTATAAAGTTTTTTTTCCTGTCTGCGGAATACAAAGAAAGCTAACGGACACAAACATCAATTACATCAGACCCCCTTTCTCAGTCACTGAAAATTTCCCAGTATTTTCACAGTGTTAGACGCAGAACTGGTTAGTTTCCAAATAAAGTTCATTTTAATAACATTATAACTATGGAAGAAAAGTGTGGAAAATTTTACAAGTTATATTTATATAAATTAATGCTTCATTAAGGCAAGCCTTTTTCAGCACTATTTAGGAGTAAAGGCAACTATTAAAGCATCATGTCCATCCAGTTCAGAATCTGAAGGAGCATCAAGAATCCAGTATCTAGTTCAGATTCTGAAGAGCATCAAGAAAGCAAAGGACAAAAGCAGCATTGCAATGCATTTTTTAAAGAAAAAATAATGCTTTAAAAAATATGGGACAGTTTCAAAGGTATGGATTCAACAGCCTTTTTTAGTCATAAAAAAGAACCTTTGATTCAGACAAAGGGATAGATTATTTTCATTAGTTCAACTTCCTTGCAACTTCCCTCCACATATCTCATCTGCTATTATTGATATCTCACAATCTTCTGCTGCAAATCTAAGTGTTACAAGGGAAAAAGAGAACACAGCATTAGTATACTTCCAGAACAACCGAAAGTTGAATTAAATTCCACACAGAGATTATTGAGATATACTGATTTTCAGTGAGTGAAAGCTTTCAATAAGCTTATGTGGAAGTGCACGATAGTTTCCTAATATAATCATTGCTTTTTATAGGTACACTGAGGCTAAGACCATGTTTTTCTGTTGTGTTTCTGTTTTATAAATGATTCCCATGATAGAGGGTAGCTACTACCAATAAGATTTCTTTAGGGAATTCTATCTGAACGAGTTTTGCTGCATAGAAATCCGATATGGCATTTCATCTCACCAAAATCAATCAGTGATTTATAAGGAAACTAAAACCTGGCCTTTCACTTTACTTTTCTTCTTAGATATCAATTTCTTTATGATTTACTCAGAAAAGGGACTAGAAATATTGTAAGAGAAACAAATACTTATATTTATGGGATGGAAGCTTACTTGGGTTGACCAAGTTATTTCTCTGTTGGAATATAAAACAATAATACAAAAACAGAAATACAAAAATGTGTGTTTTTTAAAAAATCAGAGTTCCTGTTTTTTCTTCCGAATGAGTTGCTTTATAAGTTCAATCACATAAGGTTTTATTTCTTCAATAGTCACAGTCGAGTCCCAAGCATTTACCACTTTCCCATCTGGATCCACAAGATATTTCCAAAAGTTCCAAGTTGGCTCTTCTCCAGTGGATTCTACATAAAAAATACAGTATCAATATCAGAGATGTGAATCACCTATAATGCTTTCATTTTTCATAGTTGCAATCTTAAAAGATTAAAGAGAAATTTGATTATCCAAAATAAAACAAATATTAAATAATCTAGAAATAAAGATTAACCCTGGTCTTAGAAGAGTTAGTTTTGGTTTGGAAGAAAAAAGTGCTCAGTTCTTCAATGAAATAACTCTGTCTTAAGCATTTTACTGGAATATTTAGCAAAAACTACTTTGCAACTGCAGTTAATCATTAATTACTTATTTTTAAAAATTAAAATCATGTTTTTCCCAATTTCCTTTAGATGTATTGGACTACAATTTCCATTATCACTAGCTATTATGACCAATAGGCATGTTTTGATTATTTTTCCCTTTCTCCATCTGTTTCCCCTCTCCCCAAAAAATTAATTTTCTTTTTTTCCTTTTCTTTCTGTCTCACCCTTTTTGGTACATTGAAGCAGTAACAAATGCTTTTTTAAAAGATTTATGCCCTGCTATATTTTTTCAATATATACTAAGTTACATGCTGTCAGAAATGTGGTACAGTGAGATAAAGGATAATACAAGTAAATTTTCTGAATTCCTATTGACCCTATTCATTTCCTGGGATGACCTATATTCAATTTCAAGAAAAATTGAAAATAATAAACCAAAAAATAAAAGAAAAAAATCAATTTATTTTACTAAACCATATTAAAAGAAGCACAGAAATTATTTTTGAATTTAGCTACAAATCTTT
>JANHZU010008127.1:3041-20020 GCA_032468055.1 Acrochordus granulatus
GGCCACATAATGCGCAGGGAGGACTCATTAGAAAAGACTGTGATGCTGGGAAGGATTGAAGGGAAGAGGAGAAGGGGCTGGCAGAGGATGAGATGGATAGATAGCATAGTCAGTGCAATGGGCAAGGGTTTGGGTGGACTCCAGGAGGCAGTGCAGGACAGGAAGGCCTGACATGCTGCAGTCCTTGGGGTCGCAAAGAGTCAGACATGACTGCGCACCTGAACAACAAAAGTGGCAGAACAAAATTTCACAAAGACAAAACTGAAATTACCCAAGTTGGAAGCAGAGATTAGATGTGCAGATGTGGAATGGAGAAAACCTAATAGGATAGTGGTACTTGCAAAAAAGATTTCTGGAATAGTAGGTAATTTTGAATCAGCAATGTTATATTTCTGCCAAAAAAGTAAATGTAATTTCAACTTGCATTCATAGAAATATAATGTTTTTTGCAAAGTAATTGTTCTGTAGTATTCTCCGCTGTCCAGACCCCAACTTGAATACTGTATTCGGTTCTGGGCCCTAGATATTAAGCTGTATTCAAACAAGCTAGAAGGGAATCAAGAATGATGAGGAGATAGTTCCATAAGTCCTGTTAAGATGTATTTATGCAATCAGGAGAGTTTAATTTTGAAATTATTCAACTGCCTAAAAGAATGTTATACCAAAATAATAATAAATATTTAAAATTGTTATTAGTATCCTATAAAATAAAATATAGGCTGTATATTATCATCTTGCTTATTTAATTTATAATGCAGAGTACATCATTGAAATGCCACGCTGGATGAATCAAAAGATGGAATTAAAATTGCCAGGAGATCTATTAATATTAATCTAATAATTAGATAGTATCACTCTAATGGCAAAAGTGAAGAGAAACTAAAGAGTCTCTTGATGAGAGTGAAAGAGGAGAGTAAAACAGCTGGCTTGAAACTCAACATTAAAAAAACTAAGATCATGGCATCTGGTCCCATCACTTCCTGGCAAACAGAAGGGGAAGGAATGAAAACAGTGGAAGATTTTAATTTCTTGGGCTCCAAGATCACTGAAGATGGTGACAGCAGCCATGAAAGTAAAAGATGCTTGCTCCTTGGGAAGAAAGCTATGGCAAACCTAGACAGCATATTAAAAAGCAGAGATATCACTTTGCCAATGAAGTCCATATAGTCAAAGCTTTGGTTTTCCCAGTGGTAATATTTGGCTGTTTGAGTTGGACTGTAAGGAAGGCTGATCATTGAAGAATTGATGCCTTTGAATTGTGGTGCTGGAGAAAACTCTTGAGGGTTCCTTGAACTACAAGGAGATCAAACCAGTCAATCCTATAGGAAATCAACCCTGATTACTCATTGGAGTGACAGATACTGAAACTGAAGCTCAAATACTTTGGCCACCTAATGTGAAGAGAGGACTCATTGGAAAAGACCGTGATGCTGGGAAAGATTGAAGGCAAAAGGAGAAGGGAAGGGGATGAGATAGTGTGATAGGCATAGGTTTGGGCAGACACCAGAAAGCAGTGCAGCACAGGGAGGCGTGGATTGTTGTGGTCCATGGGATCATGAAGAATCAGACGTGATTACACAATATTGACCAAACAACAATAACTGCAAGATAAAAAGGAGGAATTTTGTGATTATTTTGAATAAAGAAGGAAGGAATAGGAATGAAATGACAGAGACAGGCATAAGTTTCTTTTCTATTGACTATAGCCCAAAAAAGACCCCAAAATTTCTTCACAGCAGTCAATGATACAAGTCTACCTGGCAGGGATTACTCAAGTCATCGATTGGGAATTATTTGATGATAGGCATATATTTACTAAATAAAGACATAATGCAATGAAGCCAATCTGATTGTATGCATAATAGCTTAAGCAAAATTATGTCTTGAATTGTAAGCATAAACTAAATTATACAGATTAAATCCATTAAAACTTCTAACTATTATCCTCTGTGACAAAAATGTACACTTATAGGCAAGTTGCTAAGTAAAGGGGCAGTTTCAGTTTGGCAGGAGATGAGTCCCCCTGGGGATCAAAGACTATCTTGCCCAGAAACTTGCACTCACACAAAGCCTTGATGTATTCCATTCTTGTGTTGTGACCTATTATTTTAAAGCAATTTCTGTTTCAAAAATCAAGCTGTAAGGTGGGGTTGGAGAAGCAACTAACATAATTATGCGATTGCTAATTTGCCTTGGTGAATTTCATCCTCTCTTGCTCCATCTGGGCAGATACAGATGGAAATAGTTTATTTTGTTATGTAAAGATATTTTTATTACATTGTTGTGAAATATACATATCATTTTATTTTAATACAGTGGTATTTGTACAGTATTGACTAAATATAACTAACATTTTAATGTTTAGATAACTTAGACCATTGAAGGTAAAAAAAGAAAGAAATATTACAGCAGTATTATGATTTAAAATACCAAGTGTTAATGACATAGTATTATTTAGCTTTTTCATCCGAAATTGAATATAACATTAAACAACCACTACAAATTCCATCTAAATATTTGTTGGTCAGTAAAGATTTCTATCTTAAACTGATTACTTAGTAAGTATTAAGGTCCCACTGTATAAATTCTTAATATTACTTGTGCATGTTGAAAAAAGATGAACAAAGCAAATTTGACAGTGATTAAAATACAATGTTAAAAAGGAGAAAAAGAAAAAAGAACAGGCTGTTTGTTTCCAACATCCTCATTTTTGTGCTTCTCCTTATTTATTTTCTATAGATGCCTATTTCAACCAGTGGTATTTATAACTTAACATAAAAAATATTGTATAATTTTTTAAAACTGAACACCCTTAGAAACCAGACTAAAATATTTATAATTACCATGCTGTGTGATGCATTGTATGTATGGGAACCATTGTTGCTTAAATTTGGTTCTAAGTCTGTCATAAATATATACTGTTAATTTTGCCATTGTTCCATATTCTCCAAAGTTAAGTTTCCCATCAGATATTGTTGGAATTGTATCTTTCTTCCAGTGTTCAACAAATTGATTCTTGATGCTATGAGCATGTATCACATTAAATGGTGATGTTTCTTAATTATTTTTTTTGTCATGATACCTTGGAAGAAAAATTGTGATTTTATTTCAAACTGAAATTCCAAAACTTTCTGCCTTTTAGAATGAATATAATTTCAATTATTTTGAGATTTTTACATTTCTGTTTCATGTGATAAAATGTTCCTTCCTTTTCATGGCATTTCCAACATTTATTACTGCATGATTTGTCTATCTTATGTGGTATGGATGGAGTTGTATTCAATCTACAGAACATTTTCTGTCAGTTTTCTTTTAAGTTATAGCTTGAAGTGAATTGTACAGTTTTAGTCCATAATTCTTCCCAGTGTTGTATTGCAACTATTTCTTTGAAATTTGCATCTGTTTTATTTACAGTTTTTGTTCTGTTTCTGTGTCATACCTGAGTAAGAATTTTATATGATCCCTAACATAAGACCTTGGTTTTGTATGAGTGTTTCAAATTCTGTCTTTATTTTTACTATGTCCCCTTAGAGTAGAAAGATTTTTAAGAATGAAAATATAAGAACAGATAGAAAGATAGAAAGAAAATAGAAAGGCTAGTTGTATGAAAATGCCCACGGACTGGAGAAAGTGGGAAAAAGTCTTCAGATGCAGCATTTTGTCACCGACTGGCAAATAGTGATTTTATGATTTAAGAGGTCCTTTAGGAAATTTTCCCTAGTTTCTGAAGCTGACAAGATGATAAATTAGAGAATCAGTATGTAATCAATTGGAGACACTCCTGCCAGGCACAATTTTAAAAGAGGAAATGAAAGAGTAAATAAGAATGAGATATCAACATGTTAAACAAGGTACAATTTCCTTCCTCCCACATATAAGCATAGCTTTGGTAACTGTTAATATGTGTTAGGGTCAGTATATGTTTAAATATACTTCTAAACAACTATGGCATATCCATAGGATGTTGGCATGTCATAAAGTTTGATCTGCTTGCTGGAAATTAAGAGTACTCTCTATTATTCAGTTGGAAGCTCTTGCCAATATATTCAGATTACAGTGATGCTATTTCCGTTTCTTTTCTTTTGTAAAAATGCATTCAAATGGCAAAGTATAAAATATTTATTTCTTTGTTAAATAAGAAAACATTGCAGAATGTGAGGAATTTGTAGTTTAATAAGCACAGAATTTTGAGCAGAAAATAAACACTGCTTCATCAGGCTTTAAACTAAAATACTCAACAAGATTTAGCCTGATCCTGTAACAGTGTAGTTACAATAATAATACCATCACCATAAAACCCAGTCTTAATGTTTGTCTGATTATGCAACAAACCATAATAATTATAATTTATTAAGTGTATATACTGTCTGATTCCCAGAGATTCTGTAGCACCCAAATTTTAACTACCTGGGAATATATTTCGTTCCTTGAAATTCTTTCTACCTTGAAGGAAGGATATTAAGAAGAAAAAAAAACAGAGAACTTGACATGCTCATGCAAAATTGATGGAGTATTTTAAAGACAGCTAATTTCAGTAAAGCATTTTAGAGCCACTTCAGAAATACGTAACATGTGTCAGCATGTTTTATTTTTCTCCATTGCTTTGTTGAATGTTAAATGTGATGTAACTATTTCTAAAAATATTTCAAATCATATGGTTTACAATATAGCTAGAGAGATGGCATTTCCACCTTTTTAAAAGCAAGCTGAAGCTCTGGTGACTCAGGCAAAATCCTATGACCGAACATGCACAGCATAATTTTCTAGGACAAAAAATATTTACATGGCTTATAAATAACAGATGATATCGATAGAATTCAAGTATTTTCCAAAGCAGATGAAAGCCTTTTGGAGATTTTGGACTAAAATTATTCTGTGTACATCAGTTGTTTTAAATCTGATCCCTGTGTTAAAACTCTGCACATCCCTGTATCTTAGTATCCACATTTTTTTTAACATTTTCAAAGAATGTCCAGATAGAGTTTGATCATTTGTCCTGGGTCTGCATGCCCTAGATCTTACATGCTTAATTAGAAGCACAATATTACCTTGCAGTGAGAAGAGATTTTCATTTATATTCTTTTGTAAACAAGTTACAATGAAATGCTACTCCATTTCTATCCTGCATCACCTTAGCAACATCTTCAGCAAACAGCTTTCAGAGTTTGCTAGTAGAGATCCACAAAGATTTCAAGGTGGGGGGTGAGATGGATGAAGACTCTTAAAAAAAATTCTTCAATCACAAATCATGTCTTTCTAAGAACAAACAACCTAACAAAGCAGAAGCTATCAGTTCAAACCAGACAAGTGCTTTATTTTTTTTAAGTGCACAAATTTTAATTGCCTTTCTATGACTTGAACAATGTTTATATTTTCTTTCAAGCTCCTGTACAAATTACTATGGAGAATCCCTTCTGCTTTCAAAATCAATGCTATTGGCAAAAATTTTCCAACTAAATAGTACTTTTAGTGATGGAGCCATTCATATATAAAGAACAACTCCCCAATCCCAAAAAGGGAATAATATATCACTTCTGCTGAACAAAATGCTTCTGTGTTGAGCCATGGTGACTATATTTGGGTCTGATTTTATTAATTTATTTATTCATCAATTTTATTTTATTTATTCATCTCACGATTAGCAAGTCTGGGCAATTCTTACTTGCTCATAATATGGAAAAGAAGAACACTTGAAGCAGCAAAGTCACAGCCTTGATTATTAATCAAGTAGACAAGCCTAGCTGCCAAGTATTTAAAAACCGGTGGAACTGACCAAGAGTTTTCTAATAAGCAAGCCACACTGGGGTGAAATAAGAAAACTGTGCAAAAGATATATTCTAAATAAAAGATACAGAAGAAAAATAAATAATAATGGCAGGATACAAATAAATAATAAAATAATCTTAGAACAGAACTTTAAAGATTCTTGTATTCTTTCATCTCTACTTTCTTCTTATATTCTATGATTTTAGTTTGCTCAAGTATCAGCACCTGCTTCATTAAAAAAGTATTTAAGATGGTTGGTGTTACTCACTGGATGAGTTCACACAATAAATTTAACCAGATCACACAGAGAACAATATGCCAACTTGGAGAGACCTTACAGTTTCTTTTTTTAGCTTAGTGTATTGAATGAAGCCACATTGTTTGATTAATGTGTAGCTAGTGTATTACACAAAACCAACAAATGGCTCCTTGACCAAGAGGGTCCGCAGCATTCCTCTTCTGCTGGCCCTGGTGGAACAGGCCATTCCCATTGGGGTGAAATGGTTCTGCAGAAACTCTTTCTCAGTTCTTTGAAATGATTGTGAATTTGCTCTTGCATGCATAAAAGTCAGTCTATCTCCTCTCCCTGCTTCTAAATTAATGAAAATTAAGTAGTAAAATGCTTTGAGATGTGACGCAAGATATTTTAAAAAAACTGATTAATAATGTGCTATTAGGGGTTGGGTTCAATCCTTAGTGACCATATACATAGAATATATCATCCAATGGTACCCAATGCAGCTGTAATAATAATCATAATAATAGCCATCATAATTTATTAAATGTATATATTGCCTGACTCCCAATAATTCTGAGGCACTGTAATTGAGTCCTTCCTCCTAGCTGCTGGCTGTCCTCTTCTTTCTCTTTGCCTTCTACAATATTATAGATTCCTTAAAAAAGTTAGGTCTCTTGTAGATGTACAAGGCATGATAATTTGACTTGGTCATTTGTGCATTATGTGAGAAGTCTGGGCTGATCTGTCTATATCTACTTTGTTTATTTGACAATACATATATCACTTTATTTCATCAAGTTTTTTGAATCTTTTTACAGAAACACTTTTTTTAAATAAATGTCTTCTCACAGTTTTGCAGTCCCTGGAGCCCTTCAAAATTTTGGTGGCAAAAATGAAAGTACATTTTTAAAAACCAATATATAATTTAAGAATACAGATGGCTTAACATTTTGTTGAATTGCACAATTTCAAAAGTATAAATGAATCTAGTTATCCTTTATCTGTGATGCAAAATCAGTGAAGTGTTATTAAAGGCACTGAATTGAACCCTCTACATGAATCCAGATTAAAGCATCTACAATGCATGTCTATCGAGCTTTCACATGAGAATATCCAAGAAGAAGAGTTCATCGCATTTTTTACTTTTGGTTCCAGTATCTAACTGCTCTTTCAGTTAGAAAGATTTTTCTAACATCCTGTTGGAATTTGCTTTCCTGTGATTTAAATGCTTTATTCCATGCCCTACAGAGAATTGGTCAAGCCATCCTCATATCTTCCCTCAGTCTTCTCAAGTTCATTCAATCACGTTTCAGAAGACTTAATTTCTAATTCCTGATCATCTTTGTTCCCTTCTCTGAACTTGTTCCAGTTCCATATTATAACTATGCCCACTGTGGCAATATGAAATCACTCAAAACCTGGAAAATAAATAAAGTCAATCGAAATGATCAACAGAATTTTCTTATTGATACTTGAGCCAAATTTTCATTTTTCCTCTCTTGAGGTTATTTTGACCTATAAAACTATAGATTTGTAGACTGATATACCTGTAGCACAAATAGATGCCCAAGAAAAGTCTTAAACTGGATTTTGGTTGTTCATTTTTTTTGCATGTGTCAGAAATGTGAAGCCTCATATATTTAACTGTTGTAAGAAAAACCCTCAATTTGTCCACCCCTTACACCAAAAGCTAATGGTACCTTCCAAAATTTTTTTTTCTTGAGATTGCCCCAGAAAAGGAAAGGATTAAATTCTTCCCAATACTGATTGTAATCCCAATAATTATCAGTTTCTCTTCAATTGAGGCTTTTTGAACTTTGGAAAAAAAATGCATATTTGGCCCAATATTTGCACTGATGTCCCAGTTCATTCCACAAATATATAAACAATATATAAGCAATTGCTAATTTAGAACAGCCTGAGTCCTACTTTTGCCTTTCCACCCACCCATCACAGGTCATTATATAGCAAATTTCTGAATACTTTATGTGACTATTAATGTATATGCTAAAATGAAAACATCCTGCACATTAAGTCAAAAAGCCTGGCTTTTAATTTACGTCATTTTGTTGGTTTTAGAATACAGAAGAATGGCACAATCAGTGAAAAGGGCATCTGCACCAGTAGAATAAATTACTGTATCTCTTCTTTCTTAGGCTTATTTCATTAGAACTGATCCAGCACACAAAGAGTATTTGTTGTCACAAAAGCCTGACTGTATGTATCTGTGATTAATAAATTGAGTATGTTTAGGATATTGAGAAGACATTCAGAGTTTCAAATGACATTTAATTTTGCATTAAGAGAACCAGCAAGTTGGTTTTCATTATTTGCTTAAAGCTCATTGTAACATGTAAGAAATAAATTCTGCTATAGCATTGTCATGATTTAGTGAAAACAACAGTTAACCTTAGGGAAAAAGACTGCAGTCGGGTTTCAGGTTGACTGGCAGAACCTCTCTTTAATTATTGTGTGTTCTGTTCCTAGCAACAATCCAATTAATACCATCCTCTGAACAAATGGGAAGGTGAATGTCTATATGATTTTTTAGAAGTAAAAACAGACATTCTGTATGATCCTCTATTTTATGCATGCAAGCTTCAGTAAAATAATTAACTCTTGTTGGCACTGTTAGTCATGTGAATAGGATTCAATTTTTGCTAAAGTCTGGCTTCTTTAACCATAATTTATTAAACAAGCCTACTGAAGTGATCATAAAGCCTACTGAACCATAAAGTCCCCACTTACAATGTCACATATATGATTACGTATGCCATATTGGTATCATAAAGATCTTTCAGTAAGCTCAATGATTTCTTAAAGAGTTAAAAGATAAAATGATATTTCACTTGGAGCTAGATTGTGGCTGGGCAAAATCCAATGAGATATATTGTGAGATGAACTGGGATCGATCCAAATCTATGAATCCTTGACCCAGTCATTTTGGACAACTATTGGTAAATTTCAACCGTTTTTTTTTTTTTAAGAAAGGTTAGCAGGGCAGCAGTTGTAGAGGACTCTGAATGAAGTGGACTCTCTGGATCTTGCTTATCCAGAATCAGGCATGGGATGGAAGTGACACTGGTTGCTCTTGTAGTTGATCTGCAGCAGGAGCTAGGTTCAGGGATGCACTCCTTTTGCTGGTATTTGAGATTCTATTCCTCTGGGATTGTCTTTATGAACTAGGAATTGAGGAGGAACTGTTCTGCTGTGGTTGGGGCTAGATAAGGATTAGGTGGTATGTGAGAATGATCTCACAAGTGGGAAAGCTGCAGACTGGATACCTGATGTGTAAAAAGTATCTCAGCCTACAGAATGAGGGAGGGTATAGGAAGCATTTCAGAAAAGACCCTGCCTAGTTTTCCAGAGAGTAAAAGGAAAGGAAGGGAGAAATGTTTTCAGTCTTGCAGGATTCTGTTAATGTAACATTATAATAGTGCTAGTACTCCTGGTTGTGTTTCTGGTCTGGACTACTTTGCAGGATTAATAGGTAATTAACAGCTAACAGACACAAATTGGTTTGATACAGAAGGGGAGGCCAAACCCTTGGGTGCTTTAATATCTGGTATCTCAGAGATAAACTTTCTTCCGTATTTTGTTGAACATATTGTAGGAAGTTTGACCCTCCATCTTCCCTGTCACACACACACAGTCCTCCTAGCACTATACCATCCAGCTCCTCCTGCCAATCTATTCTCTCCTTCTCATAGATGTAGGCAAATAGCAAACAATAAGAAACATTTCCAAATCACCCAGGAGGACCCCAGGGTAAGACATTACCAAAAGAAAAAGCATAAGAACAGTAACTGGCAAACAGCAGCTGATTGCCAGGTGTCTGCTTAAGCAAAGGAAGGCAGATACATCGCAGCTGCTTAAAGGGCCAAGTGCGGCAATCAGTGAATTCTCAAACAGCCCACCGCCCCCAGGAAAACCCAAATAAAGTTCCTCGTAGCTGTACAGAATCATAATAAAATAAAACCTCAAGGCAAGCAGATAATTCTTTTTACATAAACCAGGAAACCATTAAGACTGATCGCAGCTATTTAATTGCAAACAAATACACTTGTGGCTTGTTTAATAAATTCATTGTACACAGTGGATTCTATGCCTATACAAATGCTACCCCTTGCCTTTTTCCTGGTCAGCCCGCCTTCTGAGAGCTATATTCTGTCCTGCTGTCAGAATAAATTCCTCCTTTTCATGCAGCTGCCTTTGCATTTCATTCTCTACCCAGATTGGACTGGTCTCTCTGGAACTTTGCCTCAAAATCCTCTTACAATATTTATAAAATCACCAGGAGAGGTTATCCATTGTTTGGGGACAGAATATCAGTAGTGTGCTGATGATATCTGGCTTGTATTTCCAGTTCAGAATGATGAGAAAATATATGGTGGAAATCTTGAACCAGTTCCTGGAGACCATGAAGGATTTTATGGGACAGAACAGATTTAGGATGAATCCCAGTAAGATGAAGGAATATTTAGAATTTCTTCATATTTATCCTGGGTTCCAGAACTTGGTTTCAGAATGCCTCCATCTTTAGCTGTGGATAAGGTGGCATTACCTCTGAAACCTGGGTATATTTCTGGACTTGCAACTCATGCTTAAACAGCAGTCGAAGGCCATAACCATTAAGTCTTTGCTCAGTTTTAACTTGTGTACCAGTTGTAGACTTTTCTGGATCAGGAGGCTGGCAATAGTAACTAATACTCTTGTCACCTTGTCTGTGTATTACTGTAGTTTTGTTTAGGTGGAGGCGCCTTTGAAGGCAATTCAGAAGTTAGTCTTGATTGTAGCTACCTATATTGTTGATCTAGTCAACACCATATATAACATCTTTCTTAAGGGATCTGCACTAATTAATTGTAGGTTTTCAGTTCCAGTTTAAGGTATTGGTTACTACTTATAGTACCTTTTATGACTCAGGTCCTCATTACATTCAAGATCATCTGACCCAGAAAGAGTCTGATTCAGGTTTCACCCCCTAGATAGGAATGACTCACTTAGACAAGCTCAGAAATTTGAGAATTTCAGATAAGTAAAATTCAGTGAAGGAAGAGGGAGGCCATAACTTAAGAAGTCAGCAATGATT
Source organism: Acrochordus granulatus (assembly GCA_032468055.1). Lineage (NCBI taxonomy): Eukaryota > Metazoa > Chordata > Lepidosauria > Squamata > Acrochordidae > Acrochordus > Acrochordus granulatus. The sequence continues at coordinate 14,138 of JANHZU010008127.1, forward strand.
GTATTTTTAAAACAAAACCTAAACATAGGAACACTATTTTAAATCTTGCCTATCTTTCTTATTTGTACTCTACATAACACACCAAAAAGCCTTGTCTTATGAGAGGGCTGATTTTTTTTTTTTTTGCATCAGTCAGATTCATTTTCATGTTTTTCTTTGCTCATCCACTTTCTCTAGGATGAGAGGAGAGGCCTAGAATCCCTCCCACATGAATAATCAAGGTAACCAGCCTTCTGGGTAGTAACTTCCTTACTGTGGATAGTTGGACTCACAAGATGAATGTCACTCCTTTCTGTTCTTTCAGAAAGCAGTCAAGATTGTGCTTCTTCAATGACTCTTCAGGAAAGAAGGTGAAACTAATTGGAAGGATCTAACCTAGGAACATAATTTATGTTTTATGACTGCTGATGTTTTCTTACGGTAGCATGAGCTTCCAAGAGTCTGAAGAAGAGGCATATAAAGTATGTATATATAAAAATAATGAACGATGGTGTTGTCCCCAAATGGGTCATTAGCTTGGTGTCAAAGCCAATATTGACGCCAGGCATGAGGTGTGGATTTTAATAGTGTTTATTTTGGTACCAAAATAAAACGCACTCTCAGCATTCAATGGAGCTGAAGAGCCCCGATCATCAATTCCCAATGATATTTATGGAAAAACATACGCACCCACCTTTGCTGCCCCAACCCCTCCCATAACACGCGCATTACGTGTAGCAATCATTGGGCTATCTGTGTTTCTACATTCCCAAGTTCCACAGAACTATCAGCTCAGAGTTACAGCCCCATATTCTCTAGGTTAGGAGAGCACAAAAAGGTCTTCTGAAAAATTCTTCTTTTGGCCATCTGATCGCTTATCTCTAGATATCCTCCCTTCTTGCTGTTCTAACAAGCGAGCTAATTTCTTAAGGTTAGCTATGCTGTGAGTTACATTGTACAAGAATAATTCTTTTCTGACCTTTCCATCAGGCCATCACCACACCCACATTTTCCAGGTACCTGACCGCCAAAAATTAAAGTCCAGCTGACAAGATTTACAGGCCTCCAGACACACACATATTGTCCTACTCTTTTCCAGAGGACCATAAACCACCAAAAAAGATAAGAAATACACCAGAACTAGGTTAATGATAAATAATGAAAAATAATAAGGACCTGTGAGATTCTCAAAAGCTCTTTACAAATGCAGATCATGTTTTGTTGTGTCATGCTGATTTCCTCCGGGAGTGATTTCCCCATGGCTGTTAGCAAAGGCCTACTTTGTAAATGATCACACAGGGAAAAGAAAAGTGGCAACGGAGTCACAGTTGCCATAGAGATGGCAAGCTTTTCCACCACTTCATCTTCTGTTTTTGCAGCAGATAGGACTACCTTTACAAAACACCTATAAGGGGAAACAGATTGAGTTGTACACCTTGCTCCTATGCAAATTTTATTTGAGAACAGCTGTGTTCAGTTTGGGATGGGATTTATCTCATTTCTTGCTAAGCGTGGTAGGTTCTCATAACTGTGATATTTCTTTTCATAGAAAATTCATCAACATGTATGACCTAATTATCCCACATATTTTCTCCCCCTCTAGCTTATTTCTCCTTTACTTCCATTTCAGACCACAGAATTCAATGTGATTAATTCAGAAATCACTGTGCATACAATAAAATCCTTAATCTATATATCAAAAGTATACAACTGGAGGTTGCAAGGTTGCATACAGACCTAGAAAAGTTACTAATAATCATTGTGTGCCCAGTATTAATAGCTTATAGTTAAAGTGAAACAACAGCAAATCAACCAACTTTAGTTTTGCTTCTGCACTTACCAACCTTTTTTGGCCCAATCTTACTGCTTTTACAGAGTGTGTATGTTGACACATCTCTCAAAGGCCCAATATAGCCCAGGCTATATTTCACTTTTCACTTTTTCTATGCTTACTCAAAAAGGTCTACTAAATTCAGTACCTCCATGTCATGATACAGCAGTTCTTTTTGTTCTTAGCATGATTTTGTCATCTGTGCAAAGCTACTCAGAAATCAGCAACATTAATTCCCTAGGAGGAATATGAATATGAGTTTGTGCATGTGTGCGTTTGTAGTCTTCATTCCATGAAGTATATTCCCAAGTATGGTATGTATGCCCTGCAGCACACTGAGCCACAGTGAATTTCACTTCTGTAATACACAACAGACAAAATCTATAATTTATTTCTGGACCTTCTCCTTCTCCATTTGTGCTTATAGAAAGAAAAGACTACACAAAGAAAAAAAACACTTATAGTTTATACTTGCATTATCATTATTTTCAAAAAAAGAGAAAAAAATCCAAGGACAAGAACATTAACCACAGTGAAAGCCCTTAATGATTGAGTTTCACTTCAATCCCTCTAGCGTAATTATGCATGCATTTTCATTAAAGCAATGCATGCCGTTTGGCTTTTGTTGTGACATCTTCTTTTATTTCCTTAACTGAGTTATTTCTTATGGGCTTTCTCTGTCTGCTATCACTCATGGAGACAGCACAAAGTTTGCTGCCAAAGTTGGATGTGCTTTGCCCACTGTATAAAAGCCAAAAAATGTCCATTGTTTTTCTTGGTTTTTTTTGTCTTCTGCATGCCGTCAAATCTTTTTGGATGAATCATAGACTAGGCCTCCTACTTTAAGCAACTTTTTTTGCATTATATATCATTTAAGTAGCTCAGAAAAATAAATACTTTATGTTTCCAGATATCATTATATAGTGTTATGTCTTCAGAATGAGAAAACATTGTAAATAATTATTTTAACATGCTTTAGGGCACATGGATTTAAAAAAGAGGTTCTTTGCTTCTTAAAAAATAACCATTTAACTGAAACAGGACTTCATTCTTAGCAAACATATATTAACATAATAGCTACTATCAAGATGAATGTTTTCCAAACGTTCATCTTTAAGATGTATGTAACTCAGCTCCCAGAATTCTCTAGGCAGCATAGGAGTTGAGAACCACACATCTTAAAAGTACTAAGTTTGAAAAGTACTGATCTAGAGAAATGCATAAGCAATTTGTAAACAAAATATAGGCTCCCCATAAACTATTTTGAAACTCAGTGATGGGCAAAAAAGATTCTAAAATATTTTAGAAAGCAGCAGAAAGTGCTGTTGCTGTTAAGAAAAGCAGCAAGCATTTACACGTTCATATTTCTGCCATTCTACCATCATGTGAACTCAACATAATGTTTGTAGAGTTACAAGATATCTTCAATTCAGGATCTAAATAAATCCAAGTCTGCTTATCTCCATTATGTTTGCCGCATTGGCAGTTACTGGATTACTCCCAATACTTCACTTCCAATGAAAGCAAGTCTGCACCCACCGATGTAGTTTTGTTCACCAAACTGGATGTGGTCTACTAGACATGTGCCTAGGTCTGTTAGTTGATAAGCAATATTATCCCCATTTTTTGCAATCTCAGGCAGCCGCTGAAAAGCTTATTGAGTTTGTTGTAGATTATTACTCTCCCATAATTTCTGATGTGTTCATTATTCTTATAGCTTTCTTTGTGACGGGTCAAAAAACGAATCTGATTCTACAGTTGTTTGGTAGCACAACTTTTTACCATTATTTTTATTTTTTCTCTTAAATTTTTATTGCTTTTCAACAGAGTATAACTTACAATTAAAAAAACCAAAACAATGACAAAAGATAGTGTGACAAATAACAATAAAATGTAAATACACAGATACATCCTAAAAAAACAAACAAAAGCCGCTCCCCATCACACCCAATCCAATTCTGGCTGAATGTCTACCCATAAGTCAATACAAAAAGAAAGAAAAATATGTTCCCCTCTCTTAGTCTAAACAGATTAATATAATCAAAACTTGTTGTTCAGTTGCAAATTTGTTTCTGATTTTTTGCAACCTCATGGACTGCAGCAAGCCAGGCCTCCCAATACTGCCTCCTGGAATCCAGCCAAATCCATGTCCATTACACTTACTATACTATCTAATCATCTCACCCTCTGCTGTCCCTTCTCCTTTTGCCTTCAATCTTTCCCAGCATCATGGTCTTTTGTAATGAATCCTCTCTTCACATTATGTGGCCAAAGTATTTGAGCTTCAGCTTCAGTATCTGTCCCTCCAATGAGCAATCGGGGATGATTTCCTGTAGGATTGACTGGTTTGATCTCCTTGAAGTCCAAGGGACTCCCAAGAGACTTCTGCAGCACCACAATTCAAAGGCATCAATTCTTCAGTGCTCAGTCTTTCTTATGGTCCAGCTCTCACAGCCATACATTACTACTGAGAAAACCATAGCCTTGACTATATGGACCTACTCTTTACTATTCTAACTAGGTTTGCCATAGCTTTCCCATGGCAAGCGTCTTTTAATTTCATGGTTGCAGTCACCATTTGCATGATCTTGGAGCCCAAGAAAGTAAAATCTGTCACTGTTTCCATTTCTTCCCCTACCACTTGATAGGAAGTGATGGGACCAGTTGCCATGACATCAGTTTTTTTTTTAATGTTGAGTTTCAAGCCAGCTTTTGCACTCTCCTCTTTCACCCTCATCAAGAGGCTCTTTAGCTCCTCTTCACTTTCTGCCATTAGAGTGGTATCATCTTCATATCTGTAGTTGTTGATATTTCTCCCAGAAGTCTTAATTCTGGCTGGTAATTTATCCAGCCTGGCATTTCACATGATATACTCTTCATATAAGTTAAATAAAAAGGGTCTTATTTAAGATCATCATATTTTAGGATTTTAAATAATTCAGCTCGAACATCATCACCTCTGCTAGCTTTGTTGTTAATAATGTTTCCTAAGGCCTACTTGACTTCACACTCCAGTATCTCTGGCTCTAAGTCAGTAATTACATCATCATCATGATCAGGGACACTTATATCTTCCTTGTATAGGTCTTCTGTGTATTCTTGCCATCTCTTCTTTGTCCTTTATCATGCTCATCTTTGCATGAAACATTCCCTTGATATCTCCAATTATCTTGAAGAGATCTCTAGTGTTTCCCAGTCTATTGTTTCCTCTATTTCTTTGCATTGTTCCTTCTTATCTCTCTTACTATTCTCTAGAAATTTGCATTAATTTGGGTGTATCTTTCTCTTTCTCTTTTTCCATTCACTTTCCTTCTTTCCTCAGTTATTTGTAGAGACTCATCAGACAGCCACTTTCATTTCTTGCATTTAGTTTTCTTTGGGATAGTTTTAGTAGCTATCTCTTATACAAAGTTATGCACTTCTGTCGAGTTCTTCAAGCACTCTGTCTACCAAATCTATTCCCTTAAATCTATTCCTCACCTCCACTGTATATTCATAAGGAATATCACTAAGGTCATGCCTTAATGGCTGAGTGGTTTCCCCTACTTTCTTCAATTTTAGCCTAAATTTTGCAATAAGTAGTTCATTATCTGAGCCACAGTCAGCTCCAGGTCTTGTTTTTACTGGCTGTATACAGCTTCTCCATCTTTGGCAGCAAAGAATATAATGAATCTGATTCTGGTGTTGACCATCTGGTGATGTCTATGTGTAGAGTCACCTCTTGAGTTCCTGGAAAAGAGTATTTGTTATGACCTGCTTGCTCTCTTGACAAAATTATGTTAACCTTTGTCCTGCTTCATTTTATACTCCAAGGTCAAACCTGTCTGCTATTCTGGTTAACTTTTGACTTCCTACTTTAGCATTGCAATCCCCCAGGATGAAAAGAACATCTTTTTTTTTAGTGTGAGCTCTAGAAGATGTTATACGCTTCTAAGTTCAGTTCAGCATCAGTGGTTCGGGCATAGACTTGGATTACTGTGATGCTGAAGGGCTTGCCTTGGATTTGAACCAAGATCATTCTGTCATTTTGGAGATTGTATCCCAGTACTGCTTTTCCCACTCTTTTATTGACT
>JANHZU010008127.1:48867-59985 GCA_032468055.1 Acrochordus granulatus
TCTGGCAGAGCTCTCATCTTCATTAGAGCACACAAGCCCCCCAACCACAGCAAGGTGGTGCCTCACTGGGGAGATAAAGTAATTACCACATGTAAAAAGTTCCTTCTGAGTCAAACTGAATGTATCCATGTAGTTTTCTTGATAAGAATGCAAAATTTGCCAGTGCTCAGATATTTCTAGCAGTCAATAAAATTAAAGTTTTTATCATCTTCATTGGACATTGTTATTTTGGAAAAAAAATGCAAAATATCTAATTCAGGATTGGTTTGTATGTAACATACAATGTTGAGACAGGGAGCTACATACTTCATATTTTTACCAACCAAAGATTTTATAATAATATTCATTTGATAACTGATAAAAGACCTTTCCTTTCCAAGCAATGCTTTTCAGTTTTGTCTGTTATTTAACTTAGTCCATTAGTTTTTTAGCTTGTGTTGACAAAAGGTATCCTTTATGTACTATATATATATATACACATAACTTTTAACAATTGTCCTGTAATATTATGTTCAAGAATCTAAAATGAAAGTCTTTTTGATATTTTTTTTGGCTCCAAAATCTATTGACTAGCCTTGCTGAAACAAATTCATTTCCTGTCAAACACACTGCTACACCAAAGAAAATCAGTACTTTTTTGCACAAAGACCTTCCTGTTTATACATTCTTAAGCTATGATGTAAATCATTTCATAATATTATTACTTATAGAGTAGTTGGGTTGCTAATTGCTAAGATCCTTGTGATGTAAAGAAAGCAGATTTATCTTGAGGAGCTGCTTTTGAGAAAGCAAAATAGCTTAAAATTTCCTCCAAGTTTCAAAGATGTTTGGCATAAAATTAACTTCAAACATATATCAAATATAGAGTTATATAGATGGATTACTAGACAATAATTTCTTACAACCATTCCATTGCATTGGGATTAAATCAGCTTCTTCAATATTCTTACTAATTTATCAAATGTTGTAGAGAGAAACACAGAGATGACTTTGGAGAAGGAATGCTGCAGTTAGGAAAACATGACTTAAGCCCTGGAAGCAAAAAAAAAAAATTAAAGCAATTCTACCTTAACTATCTTTGATAAAAATGTGATGGTGAGGTACTGGGGAAACATTTTCAGTTTTTTAAGAGTTTGTAACTGCAGTTATAAAGTAGAATTCCAATACTTTTGTAGAGCCTGTTTCTTGATCATGGCTACTTAAAAGCCTGACAAATGTGTTGTAGTGCTGGTGGGTTGTTAATTTGATTGACTGAATATTAGTCTGAAAAGCCAAGGAATAATCTGTTAAAGGGTTGGATGCTACCACAATTATTATTCTAGTAGTTTAACTTGCAAACAAGATGTCACAGTAGTGCACAGCAGGCAAACCTAAACATTCTGCTTTAGATAGATCATTCAATTACTTGTTCAGGGGAAACAGCCTTCTAGGAAATGAGACAAGAAAATAGTTTTTCAAATGCCAACCAGTGGTAGACAATTTAGTAAGGGCATATCTTACATCAGAGCAGAAAAAAAAAAGCTTTAGTATGAAAAGCCTACAGAACATTGCTAATGGTTCTTTCAAAATGAATAGGGAAGTTATCTTAAAAGCTCAGGATTGCTGAGGGGTAAAACTGCTTTTATAATTACTGTACATCATTCATATAATCACTTATTGTCTTTACTGAACTACGGAATTTTTAATAGAAAAATTGTATGTCAAACATTTGCAGAAATATGTCTTCTGATCAGTAAAAACTGTATTGAAATAATGTTCAATTGAAAAAAAAGATAAAGGTTAATCCTCTTGAGATATGAACACTAGACTATAACAAAGCAGATAACAAGTAATAAATCAAATGGGTATTTCACTGTTGTTTCATTCAATTACCACTTTTGGATGAAATTTTTGGGCTCTTGGATTGCTTATCCTTAAATACAAAAATTAAACATGTAATAATTCAGAAAACAGAAAGCAATCCCCCCGATAATGATTCAAAATGATTCCCATTAGTTAGAGAAGCATTATTATAATTTATACTACTATTTCATAATACTTGAATCATGTTGTGCTTTCTTTTCTGCTCCTAATAATTTCAGAGAAACAAAGTAGGGAAGACGGTGGGCTAGGAGAGGGGGAAATGCATTCTTTACCACAGTTCTAGCAATCATGTCTCATGATGCATTAACTGTAGCTCTTGCCTCTTAAAGCCACATTTCTAATGTCTCAATTGTGGTGGCATACAAAATGCAAGAACAGCAGTCTTTATCAGTGACTCACAGCAAGACAGGAACTGTGAGCAGATCCACCCTTCCTTCCTGAACACTATCAGATGAATCATGTTAAAAAGCAAAAGCAAAAGCAAAGAAAGAGAGAAAGCAAAGTATTGTTGGTTAAGCTTAGACATGCTGAGCATGTTCATTGTTACATTGGACTGATGAGAGTAGAATGTGCAGTTTTATATTTTTTGCTTAAACATTTACGTTATAAATATGTAGCTCTGTACTTTATTTTAATAAGATGAAATAAGGTATATTTTAAAAAAGAGCATGTAATCTGTAAATGAGGATATTGTAGAATCAGAAGGAATGAGGGGGACAATAATGTAGAACAAAAGTGTGATAACATGATACTTAACAGGCATATAAAGAACTATTTTTGATGTTCATATAATGGAACAGGGCAAATGGAGAAGGGGACAGCAGAGATGGTTAGATAGCATAGTCAGTGTCATGGGTGTGGGCTTGGGTGGTCTCTGGGAAAGAGTGGACGACAGGGAGGCCTGGCGTACTGCAGTCTATGGGGTCATGAAGAATAGGACACAACTGCATGACTGAACAAGCAATAATGGAGCAGATTGATTCAGAGGGGCTGGTCAGTCAATAGCAGTGAGAAGCAGATACTAAACAGCAGGAATTTTGATCATTAAAGGCTGGAAAGTGGGAGAACATTGCCAGGGTAGGCAAGAGATGGCATATTACACCTTATTTCTATGAAAATATGACTTTCTGCTCAGATGTACTCTGTCTTCTGGTTCATGGCAGAAACTGAACTTTAAGAAACCTGTTTCCTACTTAAGCTTCTAGAAGGATCAGGGCAATAAGTATCTCAAATTAGACCCTCACTGAGATAGGCTTTCATTGTCATTAATAGAGGACAGGGAAATATTTTTCTGCTAAATTAACTGGCTGTTATGCTGTACCCCATATTTCATGAGTAACATATAATACACTTTGATGTATTAAAGGATTAATTGAATTGGGGAATGGATAAATGCAATTAAAATATTGAGTCATATCATAGCAGATGTCATAATATGTTTATCATGAAAATTTATTCTGATATCTTTTATAATCTTAGAAGAAACTCTTCACTAGTCTGGCTTACATTTGTTGTTTTTCTGCATATGTGGACTCATTTCCAAAGCAGCAAGTGCCAACTATCCAGATGAGGCTCATAGTTGGTCCTTTGCTTTCCGGCATGACAGTTTCTTCATTTTGTTATTTGCTTATTACTATCCTAATTTAGAAATCAGGAGAGATATGGAACTTTTTAGGGACCAAGAGGCCAATATTTACATAAATATTGGTAAATATGGGGATCCTGTCTGTCCCTGTCTCTGGTTTAGCTACATCAAATATATTGATATTTGGCCACAATATTGGCTGATGGATCAACATGCTTATTCAGAAAGACACTAAGAAAGTGAGCACAAAAAGGAACATGGATTAAACATCATTTAACATTTAACATGATTTAACATCAGCACCTGGAATCTGTGGCTAGGTGCCAGATATATAACAACTGGACAGGATCAATTATTATTCCCTGCCTTAGGTAGCATACTTCCTTTCCCTGGGACAACAACTGTTATCCATACCAAACAGCTAAATCTAGCCACCCTTTTCATTCCTCATAATCCTCTGATTTGAAGTCAGTGTAGATTATTGTGGAAAATTTGACAAAATGTTACTGGATCCATCTGCCAAGTTCCATTTCAGCAAACAAGGCTACTAAAATTAACCAGAAAATAATCTCCTCAGCAGATCAGGATTCCACATGAGAAAACTTTGGTTGAGATGGAAAACAGGAGATGCACACACAAGGCTAAATAGATCTCTGCTCTTCAGTGTTGTGAAGCTAGGTTACACCGAACAGAACTGTAGGCACAACTTGCAGGACAGTCTGTGTGCACCTTCCTGCCCTGTTCAGATTAAATTATTTAATATCAATCAGTTATTAAATTATTTAATTATCTGTTTGAGATGGGAGGAGAAATAGGAAATCAATTTATTATATAGAAAATTGAGATTGACTTAAGAAAAATGTGGTTCATATTCCAATGACCACTTTTTACTTACTTCACCTACCCACTTTGCTGACATTCAGTAATATTCATACAAACAAATTTTGCACATGAGCTTTATATTAGGCTATGGAGGAGATACTTCTATCTGCCTTCCACTAAGGAGATGAATTTGATTTTTTTCACTTGCTTATTGTCAGAGCATCTCCATAATTAAAATATTGCTAATAATGCAACTATTATTAATACAGTTTATAGACCTACTAAAAACCATGTGGTATATGGCTATAACATCAATTCAGTCCTCTTCATTAGAGGTACTTGTCTGCTGATCTGATAGCTTGAGTTACAAAACATTTCCTATGATGCTTTTGCATTATCCACAGCTGGTTGAGATGGAAAAAAAACTACAGGTACTTTAAAGATAATTATTAGGCTGGAAAAGCACAGAGAAGGATCAACTTGATTTTGAATAACTTATTTCAATTAGAGGACTAATCCTACAGGGTTGTTTTAGATGAGAACAATTTGAGAACTGTTTTCACCTGCCAGCCCAACATTCTTAACCTGAAGTGAGCCAAGAAATACCATATTTAAAAATCTTCTTTCTCATCCAAATAAAACTATGTGTATATGCAATATATGAGGTTTATTGAGAAGGCAAGCCCGTGAATGCTAATATCATCTAGCAACCAAATAGAAATGGGTGACCTTTGGTGGCTGGAAATACAGGAATGATTTTTGCAAGGCCCTGGAAGCAATGTGAACCAAATGCCTTTAATATCTTGAATTCATGATTAAGTGGGGTCACAATGAAAGGTTAAAATTATCACTCAAATCAGATTTCAACGATATCTAAAACAGAGGTCTTCCCATTAGTGTAATTTTAATATACACACTTCCTGTAAAAATCCAGACATCAAAATAAGCACAAAGAAACAATGAAATACAATGAAACTTTGGAAAAGGTTCTTCACACCACCACTGGAAATCGCCTGTACTTCCCAAGTGTGATACATCTCACTGTTTGGGAAATCCTGATCTAAACTCAAAAATGACACCAAGAGAACTTTGAAAGAAATGCTTAAGGACCTTGGGACTTTTGGGAAATTATAAGTAATAATATAAAGGTAGCAAAGATAGATAAGGGCACAAATAGTTTTGCATATGCATTAAATACAATTGTTTGAAAGCTGAAACCTAAGGAAGCAAATTAGTTAGCTGGATATATTACAAGCCCAAAGACCCACAGAGTCATTCTTTTTCAGTATTCACCCAAATCTATTGTATTGATCTTTTGTATATAAATAGTGTCATTGTAGCTTATAAAAGTACAGCCATTTGATTACAATCATAAGTCACATATATCACCATCTTCAACTTTGTTCACTCCAAATGTATGGAACCTACGATTTTTGGGATTCCAAACTAGCACAGCATTATATACAGTGAGTGGGATTCTGAGACTTGCCATTGCCTTATATCTGGAGAACAAGTTGGAAAGGTTGATACATATGACAGTTTGCACAAGCATAATGTATCAGGACAATGCTTTGCAGGATAATACTTGTAGACTACAAATCCAATTGCTCATGAGCATTGAACACACTGACTGGGACAGTGGGAATGGTAGTCCAAAATATGTAGAAGGTATCAGTTTACATATTCCAGACATAGGTTCCATGAAATTTGACAATAGTAGTTGTTAGAAGAAAGGAAAGAAATCCTTCAATTGACTTGCCACAAAACGTTGCAACAAAATTATGCTTCTCTTTATGGTTAGCTAGTTGGCTGAAATCATTTATCTTCTAGAATACTTCTTTGATTTTGCATCTGACTTCCTGTCTTCTTCCAGAGAACATTACCATGCTTCTGACTGCGCCTGGTCCACATCAGCATCTTTGTCTTTCCCAAGACAAAGATGATGTCTTTTGGATTTTTCCAAATCCAACCAAGGATTTTCTTCTACCCTAAACATTTTCTATACATTTTCTATACTAGATCAGGGAAGACTGGCAAAAACTGTAGAATTTCTATTGTAGAAACTCAGCACATGAAGTTCAATCACCTGAAGAGATGGAAAGTGTTAAACACTTGGCAATATCAAAGTAAGAATGACAGAAGCAAAACCACTTATTCTAGTGTTAAGAACTACTGCACAGTTTAAGAACTTATTTTAAGAACTTCTTCAAATAATTGCTGAAATTTTGGCAAAAAACAAAATAGCTATCAAAACCATACCCACTCAGAGATGCCATGATAGGTCTAAGCATTCTGATTAAATATTTATTGGGAAAGGGAAGTAGTTAATATCTATATACTCAATGATTTAACAAGCTTGTACAGATTTCAGGCTATATGTTTCAAATATATACTCTCTCTTATTCACTTAAAATATTAGTTGCTATTTCATGACGAAAAGAATTAAATTTCAGAGCAAAATAGTTGCCCTTGGTATTGTTTTGCCACTCTATAGGCAAAGGGCTGGACATTCATTTATCTTTAATTCATATTATTGTATTCTGGCTGATACCAGCCTATCACATTTCCTACCACAACTTCTTATGTTTAATTTAAGATATCAGAATTTGCACACATGCCCTTTTTAACAAATCAATTGTTAGAACATTTTTCCACTAACTTTTGCAATTAAAAACTCTAAATATTACAAAACTTTGTTTTGGTTTAAAAGAAAAATATGTATTTCAAAATTTTCCCCAAAGGAACTGCTTCAGTTCCAACCTGCCCTTAAGGACCTGGAAGACTAAAAGTATTTGAGAATGTTGTAGTTAAAAAGTGCAACAAAAGTAACATGTTGTCCATTTCAGATTTATAGAATATTTAATGTACAAGCTGTTAAAATAGCAGCAACAACAACCAACCACCACAACAAGGCATTTCTTTTAACTCAGGAGATTGCTCTGGTCTTTGTAGTTAAGCTGCTACTTCATGCTCTGCTATTTCTTCTCTCTGGCAAAACAGTTTTTCCTGAAATACTGCTTGACAGAACATTGAAGAGCTCCAGTATTTGAATCTTCAACATTCATTATATTATAAGAGTCCTTATATACTCACAGAAAAAGAGTAAATACATTTAGAAGTTCTTCTTTACTTTGCAGATAAACAGGCTGGTGGAGTTTGGCAAACTTTAATTTAAAAAAACAAAACCAGCTGAACAAACTTCAGACACTCACCTGTACCAGCCAATCAGATAATTAAAATAGGGATAACTATTGCTATTAGGATGAGGAGCTGATGGAATAGAAGGATAGAAACCCCAGCAATTACAAAGCAGAACTTTTAAGATCTCAGTCTTTTGTCTTGTTGGATTCATTAATTTTGCTCAGGTTTTTCTATACAATACGTAAATAATATTCCCATTTTGATAAGATTTCTTTAAAAATAAAAAATGGAATAAAATATTTCTGCTTAATTTAGTGGAACTATAAGAATGAGTACTTCTGGGAAAGAAGAAGTCCCTTCTACAAGGAGAATTTATCAAAAGCACCATGAGCCCATCTTACAAGGATTATTTACATATATTCATATGAAATGCTAATATGTAATAAGTGATATGTTGAATCCTGGGCAGAAAAGTGTAGCACAGTGTTTATCAGAGGTATCATATAAGACCATGCCATGGACTATTGCATAATGACTGACAGAGCATGTCACCAATCATAACTGTTCTTAATTCAGAAGGCAAACTAGTGAAGATGGTCTCCAAAACTAGCTCCTGAAAACATTTTCTACCAATCCGGCTTACTTTTACTGTTCTTTTGGCAACCACCCAGAATTGATAAAAATGCCAGTGTGGGGAAGGTTATTCAAATAACATGGGAACAAGATTAGAGATAAATAAGTGCTATCTGGAAAGGAATTTTTGTTTGGATTTGCAGTTGTCCTTGATACATTTTCTCAAAATGTGCATATTGTTGCATTGTATAAGCATATCAGATTTCTGATGTTATAATTTCTGGCCTTTTGTGAGTCAAGGACATTACAGGCTTTCCTAATAGAACTTTTTAACTTTGAACTGCCAGGTTCTATAGGCTTAAAGCATTAAAGCATGAGATGCTTTTATTGTGCAATCAGCTGGTTCCATTTTCAAGATTTTAGACTGTACTCAAACATCTCACTTTTGTACTCCGTTGCATTTTTTCACTATTTCTATTCTTGTTTGTGAAAGAAAAGTGGTTAAGAACAAGATGCAGGGTATCTTTTGATAGTAAATACAATATGTGCTTTGATCATCAAAGACTTGGAAGAGGTCATTAAGATTATTGTTGATCCTATTGTTCAATGCACAAACTGTGACAGATGGTTGCCTAACTCTCATATTAACATATTCCACTAATATCTGTAAATTTGACAATCAAATTAATATTTGAATATGGATGAATAGAGAGTCTAGAATTAAACTATTGGGAGTTCACTTAATATCTTAAGTGGGAGCACATCTCTCTCAAAAGAACATTTAATATTGGGCTGTACAACCAAGAAGAAATTGACATATGGGGGTACCTGGTAGAGAAATCCCGAGATGTACCTGGTAGAGAAATCCCAAGATGACTGCAAACTGTAGATAAGTTCTTAAGGAGGAAGTGTTCCTTGAGGTATGTGGGTTTCAAACCTATCTGGCCCTTAAAAATCAACATCAAAACCTTGAATATCAGCTACAAATAGATACCAATACAACAGCAGTATGCTGGTGTGATATGGTTATATCATACAGTTCTCAGAAGCAATCTTAAAGCTCTATTTTGAAGTTTTCAAATTATCTTCAAAGCTGCCCTCGTGTTCAGTGCATTCTAGTAATTCCAACTAAGATGATGAAGATGATTTATTTTATAGTGCTCTTCCTCTTGGAGAAGCCCATATGGTATACAGAAAACAATAAGAACAATGTTGTATAACAGCTATTAATACAAGCAATTGTATAAATCCCATTAAAGCAATAAGTAATAAAGCAAATTTCCATAAAATCAGAGGGTAACCCTATGGGAATACAATACTTTGAAAAAATTAGTGTTCAGAATGTTGTTTTAGCATAGCCCAGTTATTATTTCTGGAATCACCTAGCTTAGGAGTACGCTCCTAAGTATACAATTCAAAGGCCACATTTAGCTCAAAGTATTGTGCACCCCAGTTGAAAGTCACACTCAAAAGCCATTTCTTGTGTTCTCAGTATTGAGTCTTACTTAGTGGGAAAGCAAATGAAGTTAACTATGATGGCAGTGGGAACCTAAGCAAAAACACTAGCCTTATCAGAAGGGTTTTCATTTAAAGCTCCAATGAAACTGGAATCAGTGCCTTATAAAGCTGACCTTAGAGTATAACTTAGAGAATAACTAGTATAATAATAAAATAAGTAGAGAATAACTTAGAGTTATTCACAGTCAGTTTCAACATTGCTTGTTTGTGTGTTGCACATGTACACTGACTCATTGTTTAGTTTTCCTAGGCAATTTAATTTTCAGAAAGTTAAGCTGTGATTACTAAATAATAGCTTCCCTTTTTACATTATACCAGAAACAATTTCTACTTAGTCAGATCACCTTTATATTGATGCAAATAAAAATTAAGCCTTGAAGTCTCTGGATGTAGAATAGAATCTCATTTCCCCTCAGTGTTGGATATAAAGTTTGGAATCAAAAGATTCAGATAATCAAATATTCAAAGCCACAAAACTTCAGTTGTCACACAAGATTATAGGGAATATAGGTGACTGTTTTGCAAATCTGTGCTCAGCAGAATCCTAAGGGGAATTATATTTTTTCATATTATCTAGGTCATGAAGACCTGGCTTGGAAATAGGAAAACAAGAATATTTCATTCTCAATAGAAAAGCTTCAGGGAGAGTTTACTGGGTTTCAGTTTCTGTTGTATTGGAACTTCAAACAAAATTCTTATTTATAAAATAAGATTTTGAAACTATGGCTTGTTCAACAAGTCATAATTGCCTGATTAACACATTATCCTAAGGTGAGCAAGATAATGGATGATATATTTTGTTCACCTTGTCCAACAAACCATATTATTTTTATTCATTTATTTTTTTATATTGATCTCAATGGATGGAACATAGGGAAATCAAACTGACTATGTTATTGATACAAAGAAGGATTAGTTTGACAAGATATGGCCTGGGTTGACTGTGGAGTAGAACACAAACTTCTCATGTGAAAGTTCTAAATCAAGCTGAAATGGAATCATTAAAACAATCAGTTTGCATATTATAATTGTGAGGACTTATGCACTATTTTTAAACAAAACATCACAAATCACTCTGAAGCCCTGAATCCCATTGATATGAAACTAGAACTATAGACTGAAATCAAAAAGCTTTTAAGGATAAATGTGAAAAGAGACCAGCTAGATGTCAGAGAAAATGGTAGTAATTGTCAACAAGAGAGGCCAAAACCTAGAAATATAGAACTCTTAGGAAGGAACTTAACAAGATTACAAAAAGATATAAGAAGCAGTATTGCAATAATACCT
Organism: Acrochordus granulatus; assembly: GCA_032468055.1. Lineage (NCBI taxonomy): Eukaryota > Metazoa > Chordata > Lepidosauria > Squamata > Acrochordidae > Acrochordus > Acrochordus granulatus. The sequence goes on from JANHZU010008127.1 coordinate 59,657, forward strand.
TCAAGACACTGAAGATGGAAACAGACATTGAAAAATAAGACGTCTGAGCAGCTGAGTCCTGACTGGGTCCTTGTCTAAACATGTTTTTGATTTGCCCATTTTTGAGAACTTGCTTGGCTATAAAGACAGGCACTCACCTTGCTTCTGATAATGCCAGCACATCTGCTGGCAAAATGTCAGGTTATCTGTTGTCTAGACTACAATCACTGAATTCTGAAGCCCAACACTGCCAACAGATATTGGCTATGAAAGCCTATACCAGTATATTATTTGTCATGGAATACCTTCTAAGTTCAAGATTAAGTTCAAACTAAAGGACAACAATGGAC
>JANHZU010008129.1:0-12210 GCA_032468055.1 Acrochordus granulatus
AACTTTTTCTTTGGCATATAAACTTTCAGTAACCTTTCAGAAACTGATAACATTTTTCTATTTTGCAAAATTTTTGGTTAAGCTTCTCTGCACATAAATCATTGTTTTAGATAGATAGACTATTTAAAAAAAATCCCCTCAATTTAATATTTTAAATGAAGATGTAAAGTTATTTTTCACCTCTCTTTTAGGAACTAAAACATTGTGTTGATTTTATACAACCCCAAATTAAAGAAGTCCAGATTGAATTGTTCAGTGTACACAGTATAACACTCTACAAACTTTTCATAGAATCATAGGGCTGGAAGGGAACTTTAAGGTCTTCTACTCCAACCCCCTGCTATCCAAAATAAATATTATATTGAGTTTTATAATTATGCAATAACAAATCAAACAGTGCTATATGCTGAAGCTTGGGGAATACTGAGTAAGGCAATCCAAAGATATTGGAATAGTTTAACATGGTTTCTATCAGTCTTATTAATCCTTGGATTAATAGATTTTATAAATATAAAACATATAAATATATTTTCCCTCAAGAAAGTTGTCTTTAGGACTAATATTAGGGGTAAATACAGAATTTTGGAAATGATGAGAAAGATTTCTTGCTTTTTTTTAAAAAAAAAGCTCACTTTTTAAAATAACAACGACAACAAAACAACCCAGCAACAAAAGAAATATTAATAAACAGTACAAAAGAAACGATAAACAGAAACTGCCTTGCCCAGGCTAGTGCCAGATGCAGAACTACCGTTACAAAGATTCCTCCACCATCATTGGGTGGAATCAAACTGGAGATCTGAACATGCAGACAGCCATAGCAACCTGTCATCCAGACTGGCTTCCAATAAGAAACTGCCCAGCCAAGCAGCAGAGATTATAGTAAGTAGAGAGGATTAAGAAAAACAATATCAATTTGCAATTATTGCAATGCAAGTAAAATTCTGCCAGCAGCATCAGCTACCTCTTTGCTGATTATTGCAGTATGCAACACAAAAGGATCCCAAAATGAAGACAGATTTTATTTAAAACCATCCTTAGTAATATACTTACTCTTCATACAGTACTTCATGAGCATACAAAACTTTGCCCAAAGTTCTTTCAACAATCTTTAAAAATCTTAAATAGTTGGCTGGCATGATTATGCTCTTATCTACCTTGTACCCATGTAATAAATGTATAACTGAAGTGACTTTTCAAATAGAAATGTCTTAATGTATACTTCATTTTCCAATAAGGTACAAGCACTGGAAGTTTAGAAATGTAAGGATCTTTTATAATGTCAAAAGGATCTTAATTTAATATACCTCTGTAACTTAAAATGCAACCTTTTCAATTCTAGCATTTTCAAACTTTAGCAACATATATAATCATGATTTTTAGAATTTATAGATTAAGCAATTCATTCATATACATCACACCTTGTTTTTCATTCTAAAAGGACATGTCTACACAAGATGGATGAATGGACAAACATATTCCAGTTCCAATTGTCAGTTAGGAGAATTATAGGGTATGGACAGACTGCTGCATCAAAGTGCCTGCAGAACAATAAATTGACATAAAATATATTACTCTGGCTGCTGAGCCTGATTTTGCCTCAGTAACAAGACAGGAAATAGAGCTGCTCTTTCAGTCTTAATGCAAAACAAGTCAACTGATAGAAAGATTTTGGTTGCTTCAGTCCTTCAATCTCATTGCCAGCAGAGAAAAAATTCCAGTTGCCTTTCTTAATATGGGAATGGTGAAGCTGGAAAAGTGCTTAGAACCCTGTGTTGTGCCATCTGTCAAGTTGCCTCATTACAAATGACATCTATGCTTGATAGATGTCATTTGGGCTATTCCTGAATAAGAGTCTTGCACACTTCTGAAAAAATGCTAAATCCTTATTCAAAGATAGCCCAGCCAGCAAGTCATAGGTGCAGTGGATGAAGCAGGAAAGAACTCTGATGATGCTCCAACTCACCATCTGGTAGAGGAGATGTGTCAGCAGAAGTATCTTGCTTCATCCTATGCCCCTCCTCTGTGTTGTAATCCTTCAATATGGTTGTTCCTTAATATGTGGATAGTATTCTTCTGAAATACCCCTTTGGAGCACATTTAGATTTCAGACTGGGAGCCATGATATGCTTGCACAATCTCCATTTTTGTCTGGCATCCTGTCATTGGGTCTTTCTCTGAGACTCAGGATTTGACAGAAATTCAGTGAAAAACATCATTTCAGGACTGTTCATCTTTTTTAAAAAAAATAAAAAACAGCACCTCGTTTCAATCTTCCAGCCAAGCTTTGCAAATAAAATGTATAAAGAGGATAATACATTCCATCACTCCCCCCTCCTGTTACCCGACTAAAAATAGATGTTTGAGATTGTAAAGTGTTGAATGACTGACCTTCTTTCTGTATTACTGAATATTACGTAACATAAGCTTTTTTAACTTAGATATGTATGAACTAAATGTGAGCTTAACATCGCATTCTGTAAGGAATGGATTACAGATATGGGTGACAATTTTCTCTCAGTGATTGATGCTGGCATGTGGCTTTTCTAGTTGGTAAAACTTTTGTCATGTTTGACTCACAAGGACCATCTACACTGGATAGACAGGTCCCATGAGTCTGCTGTTCTTCATCTTCAGCATTCTTCCTCTACTTCATAGTCTTGGGCCATTATCCAGCTAGCAAGCCTAGCAATATAAATACTGCCCTATCCAATTTGGATTTGCCAACTCACACTGATATTTATTAAAACCATAGATCTTCAAAAGTCAGACTAACTAGATCTATCTTGGTTGCCAGCCATTACCTCCGTCCCAGTTGTCCTTCCCAGAGTTCTTCTGATGATTTAGGACTCTACCTCTAATACCAGGCCAGCATCTGCACCTGCTCCATCTCTCTTCTATGGGAACTATTCCTATGAGAAATTAAAGTATGTTGTACTCCGACCTTCTCCTTATCAGCAAAATAAACACAAAGTATGTGTTTGGGTTTCTACATGGATATATGAACTGCCATCAGGAAGCCATGGATGGATAGAGGATGTCACATCTCTGTTGCTGAACAATGAGATCCATGTTCATATAATTTTGAAATAAAAAAACCTTTATTGTGGTGACTGAACCATAGTTTCTGCTGTATCCTTACTTCATTACAGTTTTCCAACAGTACAGTTATCTTTATTAAGTCTCTTTCTTTGTGCATCCCTATTGGCCCTTTCTGGGCTTCTTGTCTTCCTGATTGAGAAGAGAGAGTTGATACCTATAACCTAAGTATGAAAAAAGAATCAGAACCAAAAGCACAGTCAATAGAGAGCTAGTGAATGAACTCCATTCACAAGGCTGAAAGGAACAGTGGTGATGGAAGCACACAATCAAGTATGCCAATTCCATGCAGAACTTTAAACTTCATCACTAATCAGCAGTTTGAATTGCATCTGGAAAGGAACTGCAAGCTAATGCAGATTACACAGCAGTAGTATAACGTGCAACTCACAAAACACCCAGAATTGTATCACTGCTGCATTCTGGACCAGTTATAATATCTGGGTGGTCTTCAAGGGCAGCCCCATGTACAGCATGTTGCAGTAATCCAACTGAGAGATGACTGAGCATGAGTGACTGTGAGCAAGATCTTTTGGTCCAGGAAAAGTGCAAATAGGCTCACAAGAAAAGACCCCATAGCTACTGCTTCCATTTATTCCTTGGGGAGGAGCCAAGCATCCAAGAGGACCTCCAAATTAGCACCAACTTATCCAGGGGAATGTTACCCCTTCAAGACTTAAAACTGACAATTCACTGGACTGCAGGAGACCCCAAAAACACTCTTTCTTGCCAGGGTTGAGATGTAATTGATTCTTTCCCATCCAGGCACTGGGTAGCAACCTGTCAGGCCCCAAGAAACAAGAAAGACACATGGACTTACTTCTGAGCAATTTCTTTTATTGTTCCTCACCTATAGATATAAATCTTGCCAAACTATGGCAACTATTTGCATCACTATAGATGTACTCTGGGAATAATTAGGGAGGAGCCTTCTTAACTCTCTTCTTCTCAACCAAACTTTTTATGCTTTGCTGCCTCTTTGACCTCTGGAATGCAGCCCCTCCCTCCTGGGAATCCAGACTACACTCCATCACACAACCTAAACATTAGTTAATTCTAGAATCATGTAATTATGGTAGTAACTACTACCATAAATCCGAGCACAATTGATTATGAATATCCTATGTGATAATGAGAGCAATCATAATTGCAAGGTGGGCCATCAAAGCTGGAGTGGGAAACTGCTGCACATAACCAAGAAATCCAACTGTGACCTCATGGCCAGCAAGACCTGGAGGTAGTCAATAGATATAATTATGATTGACCCACATGTAATGAAGCAGGGGTCATCATGGTGCCTATTACAGGCAAAGCTGGAATGCAGAAGGAGGAATACCATGCTCCCCTCCCACCAATGGTGACATAAGGAAAAGTAAACAACCATGGACACTTGGAGCATTTATTGGACGAGTGGCAGTTATAATGCTTATGTAGGAGTTCTCAGAAACAATCAGAGTGACTTCCCAGTAACTGTTTAAATGACTCAAAGCTACTACCATAAATCCGAGCTGTAAGATATTTCTGTGAAACAAATTTCTTTGGCTGTAGTCACACTTTCCATGGCTAAGTTGTTTTCATTGAAAAAGAGGTGCATTCATATGTGATTGTCACTAGATTTCTACACAGGGCTGCCTAAACTGGCCCTCAGCATGAATCATACTTTTTTCTCAGTTGACATTTTGTAGTTGCTATTTTCTTCATGAAAGGCAGGGAATTTTGACACTTTTTATGCTAGTGAATCAGAGGCAGTCTTACATAAACATAAAAACAGCATGGCCAACTATTATGATGCTTCTCTTAGTACTTCTGTTAACAGTACTTGTTGACTTTTTGCATAAATTACAAGCTATTTTTCTCCATTTAAAGGCCATTTATAGTTTGTTCTTTCCCATATTCTAATATAGACCACTGAAGTGACAGATCCATTTCTCTGCTGCATTGAAAACAACTCTTTGACATTTATTGCATCCACAGTATATATCACTACCATGTAGGTGTGTGTATATAAAATTGTGGATGTGGTAAGGACAACAGTAAGTTGGCTTACAAGGTAGTCTGCGAAAGTATAACAGAATGTCACTTGATAATTAAAAGAGGAAGTAAAATGAAAGGTGATCTTGGTGGAAATTTAAAAAAATATTTAGGGAATGGATGAAACACTTGGCCTATAATAGAGTGAGCAAATTAAAAAATGAAGTTATATGATTTGAGATGAAAAAATAATAATCCTGGAATAAGTATTTTATATGGGAATGGTAGTGATATGATGAAGAATGGAATTTTAAAATCTTTTTAATATTTTATATCAGAGAAAAAAATGGATGAAAAACTAATAAATGCTGTGAGAAGTCTGAAAAATGGTAAGGCTGCAGGAGAACTGTTAAAACATGAGGAATGTTAAAGTATGGATACAGCTGCTTATGGGTGGTTGGGATGCAACTCACTCATGTGAAGAATATGTCTGAGCCTGCTGATTGGAAGAGTATCATTACTGTTTCCCTATACAAGGGGAAGGCAACAAGAATGAATGCAAAAACTATAGGGAATTGGTTTCTTAAATTTGCCTGGGAAGGATGTGAGAATTTTGATAAAAATTAAAGACAATAATGAACTAAGTTTGGGAAATGTACTATGGCTTTATGCTGGGCAGTGAGGGTTTTCTTTTTTTTGCTGTTCAGCTAGTCACTGACAAATGTATGATTCTGAAAAAGGAAATGTATTTGTTGTTTTAGAGAAAAGATATTATTTAAGAGTAAGGCTTGTATTATGGAATGTTTTGCATAAGTATGATTTGAAGGATGCTTGTTCAATGGAGTAAGAGCAAAAAATGATGAAAATACAGAAATATATGAAAATAAATGAAATATGAACAGTCCAATACTATGTTGTGAATAAGACAATGTGTAATAAGGATGTCTAATGTCTCCTTGGTTGTATAATGTGTTTATAGATAAATAAATACACAGGCACACGCACACCATACTTACAGTGGTAGAAATTCAGTAATTCAGTTTGGGGAAATGAATGAAAGTTTGGGGAATATAAATGACACATATAGTTTTGCATACCGGTGATGTAACAGTGTTGGTTGACAGTCAGAATGTTTTACAGTAAATGTTAGATAGCCTGTATGATATAATAACTATAGATATGAAAATTAAAGATCAAGGTGCTGACTTTTGACAGGGAAAGTAGAATGAATACTTGCAATTAGTCCATGGGAGTTTGCTTTTTCAGTGAAAAAAATAATAATTATAGTTACATTTATATCTGCCATTTTAAACATTCTTTTATACCAAAATGCAATCCAAAATTGAGGCTGAATGCTGAGGCAGTGAGAAGGCTGTGGTTTAACCAGTTGACTGTCAGTGCACGTAGGGAGATGGGGATTGAGATAGTGAGCAGGCTTTGGAATTAGTGCAGGGCACTGCAGACCACAGCTTGAGAATCACTGATTAAAAGATGTTGAATTAGAAGTGAAGAGACCCAGATTTGAGTCCACTTTCAGTTATGGAAACTTGCTAAATTAGCTTGGACTCAGCACAGTCTACCTCGCATGCTTCTAGTTGTGGAGATAAAATGGAGGAAGGTCCCATGTAAGCTGTTGTGAGTTCCTGGAGAAAAGGCAGGATATAAATGTAATAAATAAACAAAAGTTAATTAATGAAAATGGTACAGTCGTGTAATGACCTGAGTATTCCTGGGAAGGAAGGCATAAAATGGGGTTGGGGGCTAACTGCTGTCCAAGCAAAGGCAGAGGCCATAATTAACTTTTATGAAATTGGCATATATCTGCTGATGGAATCCTGTCTGAAATGCATCCATTGGACCACTGTTATCAGCCTCACACAAACACTCCAGTCACAACAGCATCAGACTTGATTGCCTTCCTTCCTGATGTCAAAAAAAGCTGATACGATCTAGTCCTCTGTGGACCAATTGACCCAGGTGTTTTTCTCCATGCAACCAATCACACAATTGTCATCTACAAACTGGGCTGTATATGCAGGAAGCCAGAAGCCTTTTGTAAGACCTCCCTTTTCCTTAGTCTCTGCAATCTGAGTTGTCGTCAGTTTCTCCAAATATAGCTTGAGTCTAATTAACCTGTTCTCACATTTTCATCCACCTGGGTACCTCCTGCAAGATTGCAGGGGTGGGGGATGAACGGGAGGAACCTTAACTTTGATCTGGATCTAAGATGTGCAGTAAATAACAACAATCCTTCCAGAATTACTAAAACATCCCATTCTTCAAAGCAATGTGTTCTGAAAATGTGTAGCATAGAGATCTTCATCAATATAAGCCTATAGTTTATTTTGCAGAAAAAAAGGGAGAGAAACCCTTTCCCTGAATCCCCGTAGAGATGGGCCCTTCAAGGCATGGTCCATCTTTTAAATCAGAATTAGCTATGCACTATTAACTGTCAACAGTTCTTTTGTTCTGCTAATAGTTGTTTGCTATTGCAGCCCTTGTGCTCATTAACCTTTGTCAGTGACTCAGCTTGTAGCTCCTTCCGCTAACTCATGCAGTTTTAAGATCTGGAGGGAGCTGCTGTGGATGTCAGGAATATGAATCCCTCCCCCTTACTGAAGAGCAGAAATCCCCCTCCTTACAAATAAACTCTTGCTTCTCCTGTCATGTTCACATGAACATCGGTTGAATTCATCAGCATAAAGTCTAATGTGCATTGCTTAAATTTCCACGATGAATGCCCTTTGTAAGATACCTGTTTCCAAGATCCCCAGTGGTAAGAAGAAGAATCTTATTCCTTTGACAAATGCATTCTTGCAGAGACAGAGACACATACAGAGCTTTCCTACAAACTAACCTGCGATTATAAAAAATGTTAATCACAACAAGCATCTAATTCTGATTATAAAAAAGAAACCATCAAATATGGCTCTAAATTTTCTCACCTCTGTAAGCTCCCCATGGCAAACCCAAACCATTTTGCTGCCTGAAGCAAAGAACAAGATGCCCGTTTTCCCCATTCTATGTGCTACCATTTTATGTACAATGCAGCAGCCATACCCAACTGCACCGTGGGGAAGAGTAATGGATTGTCTCTGTGCTGTACATGCTGAAGTGTATGGTTTCAGCAGTCTGGCTGCCCGCGTGCTCAGTCTGCCACCTTTATGAGTAACACCGTGATTCTTTGGAAGAAAGAGATCAGGCAAAGTTAGACAACTCAGGTCCGTGAAACATCTGCTCCATGCAGACAAACGGAGATTGCGGACAAATGAAGAACTTTCCTTCTGGAGTGGCTGTTCTGCTCTGGATTCTAGACAAATCATTGTTCTATCCAGTTTTGCTCCAGGCATCCTATGTTCCCTGAATAATAACCTCTAATCTGTGAAATACATCCCTATGTGATGTGACAGTCTATTTTAAAGGAGGCGTTGGAAATACAAGCATCAATACATGTTTGTTTATGGGTTCATTGTTTTTTGCAGGATATGAAATAAAAAAATACTACAGTTTTCGCACAGATATTATAGATTACAAATCCTTTCATTAATAATGATCGGGAATCCTGGGAGTTTGATTTATCAGGAAAGCACCAGAGTTATCCCATAGTTTGCATGCCATTTGCATGAAGCAGCTTTCAAGCTGTGCTTACCTATTCGAAACGTTTGTCATTTTTTCCCCTAAAGCTTGGAACACTATTTTTATTTCTGGTGAAATATTCCATTGTGCTTTCCTAACATCCTTATAGGGAGTGGCTGTATAGACACACTATTTTATTATTTGCTTCTCAAATCTTTTTCAATGGACTTTCTTATGGGCTCACATTCTTGCCTTGTTTAGGTAGCAAGGCAAGGGACTTATAATGCAATGGAATTTTACTGGAGATCTGCCCTTTAGTATGAACAGAATATTACAAGATACAGCTCAATTAATAATTATATAGATTGATCATCTTTAAATTGTCTTCTAAACTATTACAAAAGGACTAACTAGCACTGCAAGAGTTTCATTAGGAAAGGAGCTAACAACCCTATCACTGAAGGCATTTTGTTTCCAACACATTCACTCAAGCACTTTTAAGAAAACATCAAAATGCAGGCATCAGTGAGGCATACAGTTATTATTTAAATCTCTCTATTTTATACCTTTTTGAGGATATCAAGTGGTATATGGATAAGGTCTAAAATGCCAGTCTTGTTGAAACATATAAGGTTTGGAGTTGTTTTGTTTTAGAATTCAGGATCCCTATATAGCTCCAAATAGCTTTCAGGAAAGGCAGGATAGAAAAAAAAGGTAAATTTAAAAAGGATGAGGAAGAAGAAGAGATCTTTCTATTGGCTGAATCTCAACTTTTATTTTTCTTTGAAAGTTTGTGGGGTTTTTTCTCATAGCTTTGTTGACATAGAGTGGAGAGGGTGCAGTTAAATGGGAAATGACATCAGAAGCTGAAAATGCATGGAACTGGTTTTCATTCAAGAACACAGAAAAACAAACAAACAAAAAAAAGCCATACACAATTCTCAATCTAGCTTGCCACTGTCTTCCCAGCACATCTGGCCAAATCTTGTTTCTATTATCTCTTGTAGTTTTACTCTTAAATTTATGAAGTCCATTACTTTGTTCATTCTTCTTCTAATCTATATTATATTATTCTGATCTATATTATGTAATCAGGATTGATTACATATTGTTGAATATATAGTTTCTATTTAATTTCAAGAGTACTGGCTCTATGAAACATAACAGCGGTTCTATATGGTGATTGTTCTTTATGTTTGATGCTTATTCCCCAGAGAAGAATGATAGATGGCCTGTTTTGTCCTACATTTCAGACAATGTATACTTACTAACCACACTTGAATCTATGAGAATTAATAAATTCATGATTTATGAAATAACTAACAACTGGGCTTCTTTTATTGTTTTACAAGAGGGGAGGCAATTGGAAGCCCAATGTTTATTGCTATTGCTATTTAAGGAGGTTAAAACAAAGAAGTCAAAGGTAAAGTTTTCCCCTCTCAGTCATGGCCAACTCTAGGGTCAGTGCTCATCTCCATTTCATAGCCGAAGAGCCAGCATTATCCAAAGACACTTCCATGCTCATGTGACCAGCATGACTATACACCAAGGTGCATGGAACACTGTTACCTTCCCACTGAAAGTGGTACCTATTTATCTACTTGCATTTTACATGCCTTTGAACCTCTGTGTTGGCAGGAGATGGAGCAAGTAATGGGAGCTCACCCTGTTATGCAGCACTTGGGTCTTGAATTGCCAAACTGCCAACCTTCTGACTGACAAGCCCAGAGTCTTAACCACTTGGCCACCGCACTCCTAATACGTAAGGAGGAAGGAAGCTTAAATGTTTCTCTCCCTCTTGCTAAGACCACAACTAGCTTTATGAAATTCTCACTGACATTGATACTGATGGGGGTTAAGAAAGAAAGAAAAAACCTTCTAATGAGGTCAATAGAGTTTTTTTAAAATAAGCTTCCCTCTTGTGTATAATATGATTTCAGTTAAGATTGACTCTTTCATGCTTAACCAATAACAAAGATTGCTTTCTTCACATTTGTTTTATGTTGCTTAGAGGAAAACAAGAAGAGATGGAGAGCCTGTCTTGTGTCCATGATTTTTGCTGAGCTTTAACAGGTTATTCACATTTTTTTTAAATTGTACACTGAAATGTTACATTATCTTGAGGATTCAAATAATTTCTGCATTCAGTGTTGAATGAAGGATGTACCTTGAATGTACTTAACTTGTCAAAGGAGTACCTGCCTTTTTCAGCCCTGCAAACTTAATCCTTTAACTAGAAATTAGGACAGAAATAAATACTACTATTGAATTATCTCCATTTCCTGGTTCAGTAATGAATTATGCTGGATCAGAAAGGACTTAGATCTCTTTATTTACCATATTCTGAAGACAAGCAAACCAAACCTACATAAAACATATTCTTATTTACTTATGTGTGTCCAAAGAAGCAGTCATGTGTGCATGACTTGCTATGCCTATTCTTCAAATATATTTAATCATTTGGACAGAACATAATAGTAAATTCAGATCCCTGGAAAAATGTGGGGTAGTCATATTCTATATTTCATACAGCTATTATGTCCTGTAATGTGACTAAGCTCAAAGTAGTTGACTCAGCAGAACACAGAAACTGGAGTTAAATGATGGGTGCTTCTATCTTCAGTCCCTCAAAAACAGCTTAGAGTCAATCTCTGATTGTCTTTAATGCATTCAATTCATTCCAATAAGGAGTGAAACGCAATGCCTCAACCCTGCAGCAATAAAAATTCTTTTGCCTACCCCCTCCATTTTTCATCAACAACGTATAATAGACAGGACTGCAGGAGGCCATTCAGTGATGTTACGAGAAGAAAGGAGTATGGTTGAAATGTTGGGCTGGGGGCGAGGGAGGCTAAGGATCTGGATGAAAGAATGAGTCCTCCCAAAGGCAAACTGCTCACATTCCTGCTATTAAAACTATCCCAGCCTCCCAAATTAGGCTGAAATCATGCTATTAACATTAGGCTATTTTGAGGCTATTTTTCCCTACTGTTTTGAATTTCAACAGCGTGAACTCAGAGTGATAAGAGATTGTAAATGAGTTGCTGCAGCTATGGGATGCTCACTTCTGCACTAAAAAGAAGTACAGTACAATAATTATTTCCAGCCCTTCCCAGATACATCTTTATTTCACATTAAATATGTTGCAAAAATAAAATAAAATTTTAAAAATCCATTGGTTGCTAGGAGAAGGAACCTGAAAAGCCAGGCAATGGGTCAAGAGTTCTTGAAATGGAGAAATGGTTTGCCCACAAGCTCCACAAAGCTGCAGCTGAGCTGAAAATATATTGGCTCAGTTACCAAACAAAGATGGTCTCACTAGGATGATAGAGGCACAGAACTGATTCTGGAGTGATTCAAATTTCTCATGTGGCAGTGCCATACAGTTTGTTTTTAAAGGATTATTTGTAGATAATATGTAGATAACTATTGCAGACTCTGTTGAAGATCATTCAGCAGAGGCTACAGAAAGTCATTGATCAGGATTTACCTGATGAAGCTGGATTTAGAAAGGGGTATGGCACTCAAGATCACATTGCCAATATTAGATAGATTATAGAAAAG